>VWPU01001378.1:0-41349 GCA_013398955.1 Callaeas wilsoni | reverse complement strand
GGAGGAAGGGAGGAAGGGAGGTCATCAGTCCTGGCTCCAGCATTTATCTAGCTGAAGAGGCATCCAGAGTCCTGTGGGCACCACTCAGGCTGTCGGGGCGTAACTTTTCATGGATTCATTTTCCCCACTCTGCAGCTGCATTTCTCGCTTTTTATATAAATTAGTTATCATGTGTTGGGGGTTAGGTTCTTTTCTTTTGTTTCTTTTTACTTAGGGAATTTTGTCCCGTAGGTTGCTAGGAAACGGTAACGACTGCGTACTTCGGAAAAACAAAAGAAGTGGCCAAGCTCAGGAGAAGAGAGCATCTGGCTGCACATCTCTTATCTGAGAGTTTCTCTCAGAGGGGCAGAGATACCGCGAGAATCGGGCTGATAAAAGACAGGGCTGGGGCAGCTGGTAGAGCTCTCTCTCAGCTTCAGAGGAGGACGGTCAGAGCTGCTGCTTGGGAAAGGAATTCACTCCCACCGCCGTAGTCCAGCCAGGTCCTGCTTCTTCTGCCGTGGGGTGAGCCTCTGCTCGTGAGACCTGGGACCTTATTAACGCCTGCCTCACTAAAAGAGGAACTTTTCACCGTCTGCCCAGGTCCCTGAGATCTGGAGCCCGCCTCTCCCTGCCCTGTTTGGAGCTGGGCTGCTGCTGCCCCGCCCCGCCACTTCTTCGGCACTGCTCCAAGCTTTTGCTGCACTGCAGCCCCACACCCCCTGCCTGCCAAGACCTCCCGGGGCTCCCACTGCAGCTCCAGAGTGTGATACATCTCCTCCACCACCCCGGGAATTTTTGCTCATTCCTGCCGTCCCANGTCCCAGCTTGCCTCTTCCAAGAGTCTTGCTGGGGCACGGGGCTCGGCTGTCCCTGAGGGTTTGTGACGCGAGCCTCCCTCCCATCCCTTCCCATCTCGGTCACACCGCCATTACCACACGCTTCCCGAGCTCGCGCCACAGCGCCCCCTGCAGCCGCGGAGGAACCATGGCACCTGCCCTGCGCACCGGGAGCCACCAGCGCCCCTGCCGGCTGTGACCGGAACTGCGCCAAAGGGGAAAGTGCCTGCAACCGAGACGACCGTCACTGGGTTCCTGCTTCTGCTTTGTTGTTAATGCCACAGTTGTTGTTGGTTTGCCTTATTGTACATGCTAGTAAAGAACTGTTATTCCTTTGCCTGAAAGCCCCTTAATTTCTAAATTAAAATAATTTAGAGGGAAGGGGTTTACATTTTCCATTCCAAGGGAGGCTCCTGCCTTCCTTAGCAGACAGCTGTCTTTCAAACCAAGACACATGTGCAATTTATTCTTCTGAACCTTTCTGGAATGGGTCAGAGGTCTTCAAGGGTCTTTGGTGGCCTTGATTTCCAGCTACTGTGGTAGCTTTTAGTTGTCAGTCCATGTCTGCTTCTCTGAGCCATATCCTTCCTGCGCTCGTGCTGCAGTGTCTTGTGATTATCTCCAGGAGCCAGAACAAGGACCTTGGTCCCAGGAGAGTGCTGCCGTACTTCCGTATGGCCCCTTTCCCCAGCCACATTCTGTTCTCTTTCACAGCATGTTCTTGCAAATAAGTCTTGGTTGGCTACGGAGCTATCAGTGCTTGAGATACACATTTTAGCCCCTTCTCTTCTGGGCTTCTCCATAAATCAATGTCTTTAAAGTTAGGTTTACTAAAACCACTTGTGCCTCTTATGGTGTTCATTGCTCACTCATTCAGTGGTTGCTCCTCGTAAAAAACAGATTATTTTCTTTTGTAAGATGATGTATTGCAGTGTTCTGTACCCATGCATCTGAAAGTCTTAATGCTCAAATTGCTTCTTGGACAAAATGACCTATAGGTGGGAAGCAGGGTAAACACCGTGACTCAGATCATGTGTTGTGGCAGGAGACAACCTGCCTGAGATCAACAGTGCAGCACACAGCATAATCAAACTATACTCCCACTGTTGGATTGCTTCCTGAATTTTCACCGTGTTTCATAGAAAATTTATAACATCTTTTCAGAAAACACTTTCACAGAAGCATCTGAATGCATTATTACTACATTTTTTCTTTGTAAATGAGGGTAAGCTGGCTTTTCCTGCACTTTGTAACTCAAGTTACCTTTTCACCAACTTAACCTACTATTATCTTTTGTTTACAGGAAGTCCCCGAGTGAAGGAAGTTTAAAACCATTGATTGTTGTCACACCAATTCAGCTATAGAAGAGCTGTCATGGTACTTCAGCATCTACAGAAGGAACTAGCAAGAACTAGGTGTGCTCCTAAAAGCAGGGGAACCTTTGCAGCTTGCCAGCTGGCTTGCTCACTGTAGGGTGAGCTACAGTCATTCCCTAAATTTAGCCTAACTTCAAAATAGCCTGGTATAGTGGGAGAGCTTTAAACAAATACCAAAATATTCTCAGAACATTGCTGCTCGTTACTCTCTTGTGACAATATTTATCAAATTGATTGTATTAGGCCATTTCATATAGTCAAAAGCAAAACACATGCAGTGTTGTGACACAAAATTGTATCATTCTGAAGTTATGATGTCCATCTTATGCAATCCATGATAAATTGAAAGTATGATGACAAGGAGCAGTAAATTCTGTAAATTTGTGCTTAAAATTTTTACTCATTATCTTCCAAGGTTATTTCATTTTGCAACTAAACATTTTTTTTCTGCCAAAGCCAACAGTTATAACCTCTAAGTGTCAAATATATTCTGTGCACTGTAAAACAGATTTTATGTCTTGAAAGTAAAGCATAATAGTAATATACATAAAATGCATGATCAGTAATTCTTTTAGGTGTATTCCTTAAAAATAGGTTTTTCAAAGAATTGTATGAGCACAGTCAATTCACCAGAACCTTTTTGCTAGACACTGTCCATAATGCTTTCATTGTAAATGACATTTGATTGGGATAGAGACATTTATAATGGCATACATATATTCTATTAAGCATTCAAGTGATTATTCAGACAGAAATGAAGAACGTATTTCCTTCATGCTGCTAGGAGGACACTAGCCACCTTTTTGATGGTATATTCTTATTTATTAAATACCACGCTATATTTCTGTTGAACAATAATGGACTTTCTGGCAAAGTAAAAAAATCCTTAAATTAATTTAGAGTGACAATACAAAACACCCCAAGGATTTCAGCTTCACTTCATAAAAAGTGTAAATCTCTATGTGTGTATGTATCCATACGTTTTCTGTCTATTTTGTGTTTATGTTCACATCCCAAAATGTCAAATTGTTATTTCCCTTGAATAATAAAACTATGGCTTGAGTTATAACAGTTGCAAGCAGAACACTTAAACTGATTTACTCTGTCTTCATTTTGCATTATTTTCTGTGGTTAAAAATACGTAGATTAGAAAAAACAGTAATATGCACATCAATCTAAATATTTCACTATTTTCCCATGCCCTTATAAATGCACTGTGAGTATACAATATGAGAACAATAAAACTGGAAGGTGACTTTCAATACAGTACTCTCTGAACTACTAGAGCAGGAAAACAGAGTGAAGAAATTCTGCCTAGAAGTGCACAAGCAACACCATAAGTCTCTCTTGAGGACCAGATTCAGTACAAATAAAATCCTGTAATTGTTTTCCTGCTGAGTGGTATCAATTACTTTCCAGAAGGCATCAGTGCTGCTGGTAATAACAAGCACATAGTAAATACCATGGCAAGGAACATTTTTCAGGGATAAGCTCCTACCTCTGCACAGTCAGGTGTAATGGCTTCCTGGAATGCTGAAATTAAGGGAGTATATGGGCTGCTTTCTGCACTGAGTCAGCCTGATGAATTAGCAAGCTGGTTCTACTTCCATTTTCTTTGGAAAAATGACAAATTTGCTTTATTCTTTAGGAAACTGGATCTGGTAACTCCCAGGACTCTTAGAATTATCTCAATAATGTGGCATTATATGAACAGGCACTAAACCCCCTCCGAGTACTAGGAAAGGGCTTCTGCTGCTTTCCACTGAGGAAGATCATTTTTTCCCATTTGCACTGTAAGAGTAAAGTTATGAAGGAGAAAAAAAGAAAATTATATGGTAACCGCTGTCAGAGCTGAAAGGGATGAGAAAGAGTCATAAATTCTCAGGAATGAGTGTCTTTTTTCTCCGTGGCCTTTCCTAAGACATGGTTTTGGTTTCTGAAGCAGGAGCTACTCAAGTAGCAGTGATGGTGCTGAGAGAGGCAGTAACAGCTTTCAGACTCTGGCTCAAGAAATCAATTCTTCACTTACTTCATCCTCCTGCCTCTCCACCTTAAGCCCATCAGCGAAATGCATGACTCATATTTGTTCTGCCTTTTTTGAATGAGAACTCCACATCAGGTCTTTATGATTGTGTCTCCAGATGTGTTTGCTCTTGACCATCCATCCAAGGCATTTGGCTTTGTCCACCAAATAAGCCGGTATTCCTTTGGATATGATTATATACAGACACACTAAAAATCCTTGAGTCCTTTTTCTTGCTCTTTCAGGAAACTTACAGGCTACAACTTAAAAATATCTCTTTCCTTGAAGAGCTTCAAAACTTGTAAACATTTTTCAGCTATGGAGTATTTACCATGATCTGTTTTTCATGGTTTAATTATTATTAATTTATGGGCAGTCATACTCTCTGTTTTTCTTACACCCAAAGCCCGGTTCACTTCCTGTTACAACATTAGCTTTTGGGTGGCTGCAAGCAGGTCAGATTTCTCTTAGTTCAGTGTTTTCATTTGTCCCGTTTCAAATTGCATTTTGAACTATTTTATTGACTGAAGTATAATTCCTTTAAAGTATTTTCTTCTAATTAATATTAATGGGGAGTAAGTAATTCAATAATTAATTCTGTTTTTTAGGATTTCCTTGTTTTCACTTGTGGTTGTGAAGTGAGTACTCATGCTAAGAGATTTTAATTTTAGAAACAAAAAAACCCACAAAATTCCAGTTCACATTTTACTTTTAAATCTAATTGGAAATATAACTATTACAAAATCTCAGCTCATTAATGGAAACAGTCTATTTTTCATTATTGCTCATTTTTTTAGTTTTCAAGTAAGATTAACTCAATTAACCCCAACTCTGGTGGTTTGTATCTGTCTTTACAGGCAGCCTAAACTCATCCAAGGGTAATTTAATGATTGAAATGGAGTTAATACAGAGATTGATGCAGTTCAGTACCTCTCACATGAGATTATCTTTTTAGTGCTGACAGATTTTCAATAAAATCTTGAATATCAGATTTTCTTGCCTTTTAAAAAAACTTGCCTTCTGATGCTACACAGACTTTTTATTTCTTAGCCGGTGGCAGCAAGCCAGATTGTTTGATGAAAATCATCAGCTGCATTGAAGAGCAGTCCTGCTGCCTCACTCCTAAATGTATTCCTTCAGGCACTGAAAGATGTTGGAATAGTGACTTCTTACAGTGTGCTAATTTGGTCTTGTAACCTTCATCATGTCAAATCTGTCTTTCCTACTCTCACCAGCCACGCACGCACAGTAATTCCTGAAACACTTCGAGGTCCAGATTTCCATAAGTGCCCCTGATATTTAAGCATGACAATCATATAACAGGTGCATCCTAAAGTCACTAAATACGTTTCATTCAGTAGGATTTAGGCAGCACATTTTTTCCTCAATGGAATTTAGGATCCTGAGGTTCTGAGAAGATATTACAAATCCAGAAAGACACACATCATTAAGCCTTTGAGTGTTTAATTAATGATCAGTGTGGTGGCTACAAATGATTTCATATATCCTTTAGTCTGACTAAATAATTCTGACACATATTTTCCTTGAAAATTTTGCATTCAATTTCTTCATAAAAGTATATGTATGTGTATATACTTCATACACATCCATATATATATGTATAAATAAGGTGTATATATAAATTAAAGTATTGTGTTAAATGAAGACATAAGCATGAGCTGGGGTCAAGCTGAGAACCAAAATTCACTTCTAGTAGTAGTAACCCCTAATAAGGAATAGCTAATGACCACCTTGGTAGTCAGAATCAAGTGGATGTCTTCTAATATCTAACATATACATGATGTGTTTCATAAGCATTTTGATTCTCAAAATCTGAAAAGAAAAATATTTATTTAACATGAGAAATGCATGAGGAATGCTGAAATAGGTGCTACACTCAAACTAGTCAGAGGTATGAATATGTTGGTGGCTGTGCCAAAAAAAATCTGCTTCTATCTCTGGATTCACATTCCTTGTACAAAAAATACAAACTATAAACTGGATAGATTACTGGATTTTTTGGCATCTCAAATCTTATATTTATTAATGCTTTCACCTATGACAGTGATTTTAAAATTTAAACAGAATTGTAAGTAGAATGGATTTTGAAACTTGGCCAAAAGTTCTTTCTTATATGACAAAGCCAAGTATTTCTTTTTTCTTTCCTGAGGAATATGTAGATCTGGTAAATCTTAAGATATTTTTATATACAAAGTGGAAAGCTGAGGAATTATTATTGTCTCATTAGAATATTTTGACTCTCTAGATTTTTAAAATTTAAATTCATATTAGAGTATAAGAATCTCAGATATTTTTATCATATTCAACAAGTGATACTAAATGCAAGCATTATATTTAAATAGGTTTACTTTCAAGATTAAAGAGATTTTCTTCTATATTATCTTTTCCCTGTAGTGTTTTCTATTACATGCAAAGTCTTGATGAGTGAGGTTGAAATGGTAAGATATTACTGGGAAAGGAGATCCACAAATTCTCACAAACTTTTCTGCCAATATTCTAATCTTCTTAGAATGCACTTTTCCTAATCTTCTCCCAGAACTCCATGCCAGTAAGTTGAAAACTATTTTTAGAATTTAAAAGCAATTTTTAAAATACACCATGTGATTGAGATGTGTTTAATTCCTTAGAAAATGAAAAATATTCTGTGTCTATTATTCTTTCTGTCCAAACAAAATGGTTTTATATGAAGTAGTATGTAATAATAGCACAATTGCATAATAATGGCATAATCATATTATATGTACTAGTAAATAGCTATTAATAACAGAGTAATTGTTATTGTCAGAGAAGTTATTAGGCAACCTTAGGCAGAAGTGATAAGTAATTAAGTTTATTTTATTTGTAGAAACCAAGCAATTCTACTGCAAGGGAAACTTAACATCATATATATAACACATTTTAGAGAAGCGAAATATGAACACAAGGTACAGCAACTCTGCTGTAGAAAACTCTTCACTAAGTGCAACTTAGGATTTATTAGATTCAAACTGAGAATGTATCTCTAAAAATAAGGTCAGCTATTAACACAAATAATGGTATGCTCGTACATGGACCTCACTTGTTTGTATACTGTGATAAAACTACAATGATAATCATGTTCTACAAATTGTGCCTACACAAATGAAAGCTATGAGAAAGCAACTTTAAAACTATGTTTGCAACTAATCCTGTGCACTTCCCCAGCTGCTCTGTGACGACTCAGAGGAACACTCTGGCTCTTTTGGTGGAGAAACCTCAAATGCAGAGAAATGGCTGGTAAGTCGTATTCTGCTATTTGATAGCTGCTTGTCTACACCAGCCACTCTCACAGTCCCCTGAAAGTATCCCATCAAACCAATAATTTTGCAGATTCCCCTGAAATCAAAACCAAGCAAACTGTGCTTTGCCATCCCCTATCTACAAGACATTCCACCCATTGTTTTTATAAATACTCTACAGATCTGTATGCCGGTGGTCCAGGTGGGCCTTTGCAAAGGAAATCTTATTGTATTTAAAGGGTAGTTTTGGGGTAATTTTGTGGTAAGGTGTGGTTTTCTCACCAGGGATGGCTGGATGGTGGCTTCACTGGAAAGAAATTCAATTTATAGTAAAAAAACTTAATGGTAGCCCACTAGAATTTTAAAGTGCTTGGCTAACATGAAGTTTGCAAAGACTGTAATGTAAAGATTGCAGTGATATTTACAGAGGGTCGTAACCATTTTCTGGTGATCTGTGATAGTTTCTTTTCAGAATTAGCAGTCTATCTTAAACCTTTGATATTGTTGTGTCAAGGCTCATCATCCACAGCCTCAGTCAGGGAAATCTGCAGTAATAAGGCAAGGGTTTTTCTCAGGGGTCACACCAACTACCGGTGGAGTGAAAGATCCACCCAATGCTGTTGTGCCTCTGCCAGCATGTCAGGATCCATCAGAGGGACTTTCTATATCGGCTCAACAAGTAGCAATTGCAGGAACAGAAGTCTGCTGGCAACCTGGGAGTCATGGTTTAGCAGTCAGGACCACACAAGCTCTGCTTGAGAGGCACACGGGGAAGGGTAGATGTGTATGGGAAGTCCTGGGTAAACCCTCTTTCCCTCCTCCTGCTCTGTCCCTCTCCTGGAGAGATATGGGAATCTCATCCTGTCACAGACATGGTCAGATGTGCTGTGTAGGCACAGCAACAGCCAGGTATGTCAGGCTAGAAAGTCAGCAGGACAGCAAAGCACATCCCAGTCTGGACTGGTGCAGCCCGAGCACAGCACGTGTGAGCTCCTCTCTGTGCAGCCTCCCTGTCTCTTGAAATTGCACTTGGCAGATTATCTGATGCAAGACACCTTTCCAAGCCAGTCACAAAGATCAGCTCTTGAGGGGCTGTGAGAGAATTAGAGCTTCATTAGAGAAGAAATGGAATAGGGACTGACCTGGGTCTGATATCAGAAGCTGGCTGGTAACATATGACTAGGAATGAGACAATTTTTTTATTTCTGGGTTTGGGGGTTTTTTAGTGTTACAGGACTGCAGTAGGGATCAAGGGGATGCATGGTCTAGTCAACCTAATCCCCTGATGGAGGAAGTATCTAGAGCCTTGGCATATCAGTATTTGCAGTCATCACCTCTGAATGTGGTCACAGCTAAAGCTGAGAAACAGCAACAAATGTGTTGAGCAGCCTGGTTGCTTAAAGAAGAGTGTGGCAAAAAGAGAATACAAGGAGGCTGTGGAAAAAGGATCCCAGGCTGGATGTGTGGGACAGTTAGGATGGTGGTCAACCCGAACTATCCCAGACACTAGGTGCTGCTGCCTGGAGACAGGGGTGTGTCTCTGGCTGGAGCATCCAGAGAATTCCTCTGTATGCTGGGGGTGTAACTACAGAGTTGCTCAGGAATATTAGGTTTCCCACAGTAGTGTCACACGCAATGGCTCTATAAAAATAAATAAATAAATAAATAAATAAAGATAGATAGATAGATAGATAATTTAATAAGGAGGTCCAGCAGCAGGTCACTTGAGCTGGATGCCTCTTGAGAGGGCCCCAGAACAAAGAAATCCCCAGACTTTTTAGCCTCGCAGTCTATGTACCTGTTCTTCAAGTGCTCTTCATGTGCCTTGCATTCACTTTTTGGTCAATGATGAGTTCTGGTCTGGTGTTTCATAAATACTTATTGGATTCTTTCTCCAAGTATCCACTCAAGTGGGCAGTTTACTGCTCTTACCTTGTCAAGTTGCCAATTCTGATGTCTGTAGCCTCCTTGTCTTCTGATGTGTGCTTTTTGTACACTACCTCAGTCAGCAGAGCATGGGAAACTAAGAATTCCTTGATTTAGAAAAACATCAGTGTGTTGTCAACATTATTCTCGTGCTAAATTCAAAACACAGCACTGTACCAGCTACTAGGAAAATTAATTCTATTCCAGAGAAAATCATATCTAGGTGAAAGTTCACAGCTTGGAGCCTATGGCTTTGGCAAAGCTGGCTACTCATGCTAAGCAAGCACAGCTAAGCAAACAGGATACTAAAGCACACAGTGTTATAACTGCAAGTGACTTTTTCTAATTTAAAGCTTTCTTATTAGGCTAAATCACAAATATCTCTCAACAATATCTTCAAAGGCAATTGCTGCTCAGTCTATGCAGGCAATTTTGCATCAGTTTCCTTTATCTTCAGCAACATGATTGCCATTCACTGTGCTTAAAATGCAGGTTAGCATATGGGTTTTATACACATATATAAAATAAGATATAGAAAACTTGTAACATTTGATCCAAGTATGCTGTCTTAACGTAAAAGTTGAGGAGTATGAACAATTTGCTAGACTTTTAAGGTCAGTTATAATTACACAGCAATAATTTAATTACTCAAATTTAATTTTTTAGACCCGCTTCTTATCATGTTCTAGTCTGTGTGACTCATGAACTGTAAGCATGCTAGAACAGTGAAAAAACTATGCCATGCACTGTAAGTGGAAGCAAATTAAATTTTTGGTAATTATTTGAAAGCAAATTATGTGCGGGTGTGCAAAAGTAACTCATTACTCTGATAACCTGTTATCCATTAACCGTATTACATAGCAAAGGTCTTACATTCCCTAAGTAAAATTATTTCAGGTTATGTATTAAAAAATAACCTTTTTATTGTGTTGTGTTTCATGTAGATGAGGGAGTTTTTTGTCCCTTTCTTTTCCCCTTCTACTTTCTAACAGCACTCTTACTTCCACTTCCTGAGTATTTTTGCTCTATTTAGTTTCTCCTTTAATTTGCTAGTGTAAACTAAAACCCTTCTGTTCTGAGATCAGGAAATATATAAAACAATGAAAATCATTCAAAGAGAGGCTTTCGATATAAAGTCTGTGACTTTATATGGAAAGAGTTAAATTCTCATGAAAGAGGGTGCAGTTTTATGATGAGCTGTTATCAAAATGGTCAAACCCATCCTTCTGTCACAAACTCTAATCTTTTCTTTTCATCTCTTCCAATCCTTGAGAAGGTTGTTGCTGAAATCCAACTGAGCAGACCATTTGCACACTCTGCCCAAAACAGAAACATCCTCATCCAGCTTGGTCTCAGCAAGCTGATCTGAACTAGTACTAAGGGACTTCACAGGACACCCGAGAAAGACAAGGAGTCTGAGCAGACCTTGGTGCTGGCTGAGCTCAGCATGAAACAACAGCCTCATTTAGTTCACAACACACAGGCAGATTTTGGATTGCACGGTCCTATGAGCCACCGTGCTGGTTTTGGCCAGGGCGGAGTTAATTTTTTCCACAGCAGCTGAATGGGACTGTGTTTTGGATTTGTGCTGGAAGCAGTGTTGGTAACACAGGGATGTTTTCGTTACTGCTGAGCAGTGCTAGGACAATGTTACGAATGGATGTGAGGGTTTAGGTAAGTCGCTGCTCTTTGCTCAGGCCTCTGGAAGCAGGCAGTAGCTTTATTGAGATGGCCAGCACCCCAAAACCCACTCTCGTTCACAAGTTCTTTAATAACGGCTGATTCGGTCTATAACAGAATGAATTATTTATTTAATAGACACAAAACTAACATATATAAAATTTAAAACAAACTATCTATTACACAGGAATAAGTATAAAAAGAAACTACTAGTAGATATATACAGCGCGATGTTAAAGGTACCATCAATTTTACAGCTAGCGAAGAGGTAATATAACTTAGGATCCAACTTATCTTACCATCCAGTTGTTGGTGGGGCACACATGGAGATCCTTTCCCTCAATTCCCAGGAAAGTAACCACGGAATCTGCGTCCAAACTTCGAGGAGAAGTCTCCCACACTCTCAGGGTGTGTGTGTAGAAGGCTTCTGCCTCCGTGATAACTCGTGTGGTTTGTATAGTTTGTAAAACAGTGTCTCTCAGTCAAGAATATTTCTGTTATCTCCTTCCACATCTGCTCTCCAGATTAAGATGTTGATTCTTCGCTGGGCCTTGAGCCCTTTTGGCGCCAGAGATGACCCCCTTCAGCCCCTGAGTTATCTCTTCCGTGTATGCACCAACCATCTGTGGTAGAGAGGGGGAGGATACGTCCTGCCACAGACAGAGTCAAGGCCTCTCCTGCTCCTCATCCCACACCACCAGCAAGGAGACTGGGAGTGCACAAGGACTGGGGAGGGGACACAGCTGGGACAACTTACCCCAACTGACCCAAGGGACATTCCCTACCACATGGTGTCATGCTCAGCATATAGAGCTGGGGGAAAAAGAAGGAAGAGGGGGACATCTGGAGTGATGGTATTTGTCTTCCTAAGTCACTGTGACACATGATGGAGCCCTGATTTCCTGGGCATCGCTGAACACCTACCTGCCCATGGGAAGTGATGAATAAATTCCTTGTTTTGCTCTGCATGAGTTTTCACATTTTTAGTCTTCCAATCCTCTCCCTTACCCCAACAGGAGGGTAGCAAGCATGAGGCTGCATGGACCTGAGTTGCCATCTGGGCTTAAACCATGATGGCAAAGAAAGTAGGACTTCTAAACAAGATCTTGAAGAGAAATCAAAATCTTAATGCCCTCCAAACCTGGTTGTTTACTAAAATATGTAATTGAAGCCAGATAGAGAAGGTAGGAAAAAACTACTTAATGTAGTGACAAAAACATTTTGATAGTTATCAAAACTTTTTTTACAACATATAATATTTTCAATCAAAACATTGACTTTAAAATAAATTAACTTAGAATTAATGTAGTTTCACCACTGTCTGATCTTCCTAATTCATCTTCCCAGAAGCAAGTTAATGTATTTCATTCTGACATTTGTCTTCCTCTGGAATTACCGCAGTGTATCAATTTTAAGGCTTTTCTTATAACCTTTCTTTGAGGGACATTTTATAAAAATCAGGCAATTGGTTATGGAGAGAAGTTGACTTAGTCTTCTTTGAGAACAGTCTAGATTGAATCCAGGTGTATCCCATGACCTTCCTCAGTGCCCCAGGAGATTTCATATCATTATTCTGTTACTCATTTTGAAGCTAACTTAATAATGTAACATAAGGACACTCCAGAGATATTACAAACTCATAATGTATTATCTCTAATTTATTCAAGTTAATCCACTATGGAGATATTCTGCTGAATCTCTTCGTGACTTTCATCGAGGAGGTCATTGAAGTTTCTAGGTCTGTAAGTATGCCAGTAAATCATTTGCACATATGACTATTCAGTCCTTCTTATCCCACACTAATAGGATCCTCATTGCTGTGGGTAAGACCGTATGGCTAATGTCAGAACTTTCATAATGCTTTCAAATTAAATGCATCTCTCTTATGGTCCTTTCAGCGGATGTCACTCCTCAAGGAAGTTACTTCTGGTTTCAAAGTAGTTTATGTCTTTTCAAGACCTTCAGCACTGGTTTGGTTTTGATTTATCTTTCTTTTCACAAAATAACAATTGATTACTTTGGCTGTAATTGTGAAAAAAATAAATTAGCATAAATTTTAAAGATATTGGAATAGTAGATGACATATAGCAGTATCTAAATTTTGCCTGTTGTGCATCTTCCAAGCCACCCTGATCAATCATGCTAGAAGTCTGAAAATGCTTTTGTAAGGGCTAAAATATAATAAGCTTTCATATTACTTAAGAAGGGAATATTTATTTTGTTTCTTTAGATAAGATATGCTGGATTTACTTTCCTATTAATTACGAAACTTACCTAGAAAATCACATCCAAAAGTAGTGCTTCAGGCTTGTGGGCAGTGATTTTTTTATGCACCATGGCAATTATTATTTGGAATATTTAGGATGTGTTACAGCAGAAGAAGATGGACCAATTAATTTTCCCTTCAGTAGTGATTATTATCAAGGATTTGAATTTTCCCCATACTTTCTCCAGGCTATTTCTACAAATCTGTGTGTAGGAATATCCCAAGCAAATCTGTCTTGCATTAAATGTACAAACATCATGCTAATCTTTTTCTTACAGGTAATAGGCAATAATTATTTTCCTTATAAGAATTCATCCTGTACCTAAAAATAATTTTTTTTTTAAGATTCTATTTATACAGCCATTTCAACCTTCTGTAACTCTTCCTTGAATCCTTCCTAGAGAATGTGGTCTAATGCGACAACCGTTGACAAAACACTGAATAACTACCCAGCTCCAGTACCCCTTGCTTTTCTAAAATTGTAGTTCAGTGTGTATGAAAGAGAGAGTGTAAAGTTCATGTTATTAAAGAAATAACCATGCTTTTAACACAGAGAAAGGTAACCCTGGAAAGTTAGGGATGGATAATTAAGGAGTATCTGTATCATAGTGAATTGGGGATTTATTCTTTTTCCATTTCCCAGTGAAAAGCTCTAAGTAACCTGAAGTTTAACATGAAATGTAATAATAGTTATATGTGTCAAACTTAGATGGTACACTAGTCCTTCATTCTGGTGCTGAAATTTTGTCCCACAACTCAAGTCAGAAGTCAATTAAGGATGTGTGACACCACAATGTACATGTGTACAACAACTCTTCTCTATGTAAAGTTTGTAGCACATAGGAGACATGAGAACAGTGACATTTAGGATGATTTTCTATCTTATCATTGACTTATACTAAGAACAGCTACATAAATAATGGCCTTGGTTTTTTGGGTTTTTTTTTGTTCAAGAAGTATATTATTTCAGGGTTTTATTGCTTTTCTGGATTGTGATTAATGAAAAAAAAATATTAATGTTTATGCCATAACATTTTCACTGAACTGATTATGAAAAAGTAAGTCTAAAGTGATATATTGTTTATATTTGCTGTAAGACCAAATTATGTCTTTAGATGTATATAACTCTATGTTTCTTGAATATATCTCATGAGAACATAGAAATTTAAAGTGAAGATTGCTGCACAAAATTTTTCAGTCCTCCCAAAACAATCTTTTACTTTTTCTTCTCTAAGATGCCATTGAAAACAAACAGGAAACACAGGCTGTAATGCCCTCTGTGGTTTGGTTAAGCCACTCGACAGGAGACAATGCATAATTTGGGTGGCAGAGGCTTTGCCTACCAATAGGTTCATGTTCTGAAACTTTTTACATATTCAAATTCACTTGCTTTTTGAAGCATGCTGCAGTAGAAAGAAAAATTATGCCCTTTTTTTGTGGTGTTTTTACTCTTTGTGTGGTGTTTTAGAAATTTAAATGACTTGTAAACTTTTTTCAATTATTCAGAAAATAACATGAAAACAGGTTTTCAGCTAGTTGCCACATGCTTTTCTCCTGGAAATGTTGGGTAAGTACTGTTTTGAAAATGATACCAAAAAAAATAGTAATGGTGTACATTTAAACTATTCTTCAATAGTTAAATGTAGTTTTGTGTCTGCAAAGTGAAATAGATAACTTTTCAATGAATCAGAAATCTGCCCTGATGCATCCCCAACTGTATGAGCATGTGCACTGCCATGAGGGAAACTGTTTGAGAATTAACAGTATGCTATCCATGTTTTCCCCAGATACAAACAAAATATTTGAAATATTTATTTTTATATTAACATGAGAAATGCTTCCAGAATTTTTCCCCTTCATCATCTTCTCACCATAGTTAAAGTATAGTCCACATCCCATCATCTTTCTTGGTGCTATAGATAACTGTTAGTAATGAATGCTGTCACTCAGCTTCATGTCCTTAATTATTAAGCTACACTAGCGGGTTGTGTCAACCCTGTCAAGATAAATGTCCATTTCCCCCAAGAAGAGTTAGAAAACTTTCTCTTGGTTTTCCCTAAAACCTAGGGAATCACAGAAGCTGATCTCTGTACAAAGCTATTGCTCTGGTGGACCAAAGCTGCATAAGTCATAATTTGCAAGATTGATTTTTGATCATGCTTTATATTCATTAAAATTGACTAGAAATGAATGGGTGTAACAGAATGTAGTTTATCCTAAGTAGAAGTACTATGCAGTAACAGCACTTACTGACAACTTAAATGCAAATGATAGCAAGACTTCAAATTACTTGAAATTTGCCAATGTTACAAAGGCCACCTATGACAAATGAGACTACTGAGCAATAACAAAGTTTTTTTAACCACTGGACAGCAATTCGATAAGCAATTTCTGTGGTACTGAAAAATTTAAGGTATTAAGCTGTCAAAGGAGCTACTTGCTTTGGAATAGCCATGGTTGTACAACAGTTTGCAATGCTTGCTAACATTTCAGTGTTCTCATAATAGAAAAATATTCCTTAGATAAGGATAAAGACTTTCTCAGAAAATTCAGGAGAAAAGCTTTCCACTTTCTTGATGACTCAAAGAAAGCCATTTAGCTTAAATAAAAATTATTTTATTGTTGCTGGAAATCATCTTTTCATTTTAGGGCAAAAAAAGACCTTTTCATTTCTCTTACTAGGGTTAAATCCCTTAATTTTGTGTCTTGATATTACATTTTCATTTCCTAATATATAGTAAACCTTTCCAGTGTAAAAAAATGAATTAATTACCAAACTAGAGTCTATTCAGTTAAGAAATTCTCTTGATTTATGTAACAGTAGTATGGTTAAGCCACATTCCTTCCCAGTTGCAGCAGGGACTAAGATAATATCTATGATAGTAAAATAGCAAAATCAGAACACAGGGTAACCCAAGGCAAGAGAAACCAAAATGGAAGAAATATATATTTTCAGAAAAGGAATCCAACTTTGTAATCTGACATTGTGGAAACATATAAGAAAACTGCTTGGAAAATGTCTGTAAGGGAAGCCTAGGATAAGAAACTGTATGAAACTTCAGAGCTCATAATGGTTAGACAACAAGTTAGTTACACACAAATTTGAAATCCACACAGAACAGAACTAATTTAATAGGGGTTGAATAAAATGAAGTTTTACATCTATTGAATTTTAATGGAAACACTGTGTGTCCTATTAGTTAATACACTTAGGGTGTCCAAGTGATCATAGAAGGAATGACAGCAGATATTATTCCAAACTAAAAACATGGATGTCCAAAATGTGTTTTCAAATCACCTTGGAAAGTAGGAGTTAGTTGCTTTTTTGGAGGACACAACAACTTCGTTCTGGCAGTTTTTCTGTTCTGTTCACCAGTACGTGCTTAATCTTCTACAAGGCTCAAATCTTGGCCTTCAAGACTTGACTGATTTATTTTCTGGGTTGTAGTTTTCCAACAGCAAAAACAGCAGGGAGCTGGAATTTAATGGAGTCGTCAAATATCACAATGAGAAGCAGGTAGCCAAGTTGAAAGACCTTGACATTTAACAGCTTGTGTCAGTAGTTAGAGGGATTTGATAAGATCGTCTGGTTCTTTCCATCTAAGCTAGTGTGCTTTTTTTCCTTCTTCCTTTTTTTCTTACTTTACACATTTTGTTACAGCCTTGCAATAATTTAACATACCAATATCAATTATCTGTAAATTGCATTGATGCAGAGGCTTAGGTGGAGTATGCAGTAACTTTATGTGTCTATTCATTAGAATTTTATAGAGTTAGCCTGTGTTTTTTTATTTACAGTGCTCTTTATATATTTTAGGACTAATAGTAAATTTTCTGTCCTTTTAAAACCTTTTCATTTTGCAGATTTTGACTAGTCGAGTTGTTAAATCAGATTTCTTCCTTCCAAGAGGTTTGGTGAACTGTGGGTTGTATGCACAGTATAAATGTTGTTGGATTGTCCTGAAATGGGCCACAGAAAAAAAAACGTTGTGCCTTCTCTTTACTGAAATATGGCCATTCTACTTCTGCAGAAAGGCACACATATGATGCTTTAGTGCATGTCAGATTTGCACCTCTAGTTGATTTGATGCTTTTAAGTTTGAGTTCTAAGTGGAGTGCTCTGTACATTTCACAGAAACATAGACTCAAAGAATGGGTAATCTTGGAAAGAGACTACAGTGGGTCATCTCCCTGCTCAAGCAGGGCCATCCTAGAGCACATGGCACAGGATTGTGTCCAGATAGTTCTTGACTATCTCCAGTGGGGGAGACTCCACAACATCTCTGGACAATATGTTTCAGTGCCCAGTCACCCGCAGAGTAAAACAGATTTCCATGTTGCAGTGGCACTCCCTGTGCATCAGTTCATGCCCATTGCCTCTTGTCCTGTTGCTCGGCACCACTGAGCAGAGTCTGGCTCCATCCTCCCGACACTCTCCCTTCAGATGCTGATAGACATCGATGAGTTCCCCTCTCAGATGTGCCTTCTCAAGGCTGAACAGGCCCAGACCCTTTAGCCTGTCCTTGTACAATTCATCAAGGAGTATTTAGCTTCTGCTCAAAGCTGCAGACGCTTCACTTTGTGTTAAAATATGATGCAATTGCATCTTCTTGTCTGGGATGAATTTCTTCAGGCCAAATTCCTAGGACTTTCTTTTGTTTTGCACTGGACTTTTTCCCTCAGAGAGAGATTTTCCTTTGCTAAATCTTAGTCCTGAAAGCCATTTCCTTGGGCCTTCTTGGTTTTTGCAGAGAAATTTAATTATTGCTGACTGTAACTGATCTGTCATACGGGCATGTTTCATTTTTACAAAACTATGACTTTTTTTTTCATGAAATAAATACTGAGAAAACACAGGACAGCATAAATATAGATAATATCATATATCAAGATCATTATTTCACTATATCCTAGACTTGTGAATTCCATGAGCTTTCATAGAAGTTCATAATCTTTCTGCCTTTCGTATATGCCCCTTCTCCTGTACTTAGCTCTAAGTTACTGAGCAGGCGAATTAACAGATAAATTCTCAGTTATTCCTTGTCTGAATCCATAAAATAATTGTTTTTCCTGAATGATATTGAAAAGTGTGATGAGAAGGTATGAAGTCCAAATTTTATTTTCAGAGTTTAAACTGGCACGGATTAAATCAATTTAATTTTATAATTCATTTCAGTGGGGAAAGATATTGAATCCAGCCAGAAAAGATAAAGTAGAGAAAGAGAGGGGAAAGGCAATTAAAAATAATGCCGAAGCACTGAAGTATTAATTCAACTCTTTTTTAGGCTTTGATTGGCAGCAACACAGGTCAGGTTAAACTTTTAAGAATGCCTATGAAACACTTCCACAGTCATCAGCCTGGAGACCACTACCCAGTTCTCCCAACTTGCAGGTATTTTGGTTAGATATGCAACGGGGGAAAGAGAATCCAGCAGGGCAGATGAGAAGGCAGTGTGGTATCTATGCACCTGTGACACACATCTCAGCTTGGTTGCTCTTGGGAGCAAAACAAACTTTTGATTTTGGAGAAGTGCAGATGGCAAACAAACAAAAAGATGTGCAGTTTAGTTCTGGATTAGGCTTTGTTTCAATATGGTATTTATCTTCATGTCTGAACTGGTTCAAGTCTGAACAAATGGTTTTGTTTAGATCTGTGCTACTATCACATCCAGGCAGATATTTCAAGATTACATGCACAAGTGGCAGTGCTTGACAAGGATTAGTGATCCTGTTATATTGATTGGAAATAAAAATCTCATAAAAGTAGATTTCTGCTCTTTCAATATTCACTTCATCAGGAGTAGGAAAGACACGCATCTCTCAATAACTTTTTTAAGTCCAACATGATCTTTAAAAAAAAAAGCTGAGAAAACAGTACATCTCTTTCAGAGATATCTATCTATCCATCTATCTATCTATCTACGTATCTATCTCTCTATCTTTAATTAAAAATGAAAATTTTTCTCTAATTTATACAGATTCTTTTCAAAAGCAATGTTTTAAATACCTCATGTTTAAAATCTATTTCTGTGTTTACTTTAGCATGAAAATTACAAGAACATATACATGTAACCAGAAGCAAGTAATTAATACTATATTATTTTTTAAATGGCAAGTGGCACTATCTCTGTAGCTTTTTTCTTTTTTTATTCCATAATTACATGCCAATAGATCTATTAGAAGATAATATAACTAACTCCTAAGAAAGATAGGTATCAGTGGTGATCTGGAATGCTTTGATTCTCAGCAATGTAGCTGCCAAAAAAAAGTTTCAAGCACCATTACGCTTAAAATCACCAGTAGAGAAGCACAATTTCTTCAGTATATTTTCATCCGAAACCAGTTTAAATGCTGCAGACTTAATTTTAAATTACTGAAAAGAAACATTCTTGATTTGACTCAATTCTGTAAAATCAAACAGGACCATCTAAAATCAGAAATTTTCCCAGATGAAGATCTCCAGATAAAAATCCAGCAAGATTACCAGGGGAGAGTTAATTACTTCTTGAAGCCCTTCTTTACCTATTGTATGTTGTGCAAAGAGTGGGAACATACAGCTTGGGGAATTATACATACTTATTATAATATTTGGGAAGCAAAGAAAATTACCAATAAAATTTTTAAAAGCTGGATTTGTCCAGCTTTTTTAGATTTTATTTGTGAATACTGTCATAGGGTGGTTCCTAACAAATTAATGTCCTCTAAATATCATTGTGGTGATGTAGAACTGCTTATGAATCTATCTGAATGCGTGAAGATTGGTGACTTCATGTACTCTGTGTTCTGAAATAGCTGATGAATATAATTTCTGGTAAGAATGTTAACATGATTAACAAAATGTTAAATAACATAAAGGATTTTCAGGGAATGGCTCTCCTGCAAAGATCTTGAGATTTTGAAATTGTGAATAATAGCAACTGATACAATGTTACAAATGGACAAAAATTAATTTATTCTCAAAGTGCACTTTTTTCCTGCCATGAAATTAGAAAGAACAGAAGAACTCTTTATTTTTGAAAAGAGATAAGACTACAAGTAGCTTCAATGAGCTAATGCTCACTTGAAAAAATGAGGTGACAATTATAGTTCCAAAAGAAAAATGGCATTGCAGTCTGTGCAAGGAAATGCTAGACATAACACCAGAGTGTATGGCAAGATGGATGCATGAGGTAACAGTATTTGAAATCCACTAGCTTTTGATTTTCCTTTAAAAAAAAAAAGCCCAAATCCCTCAAATATACCAACTCTGCGAAACTTCTAGAAAGCCCTTCAACCTGCCCTCTTTCCTCAAAGCCTCTAAACATTAAATGTTGCAGACAAAACTGCCTGCAACAAAGCATGTTTAGGTTGCAAACTATCAACATTTTGATATTTGTTTCTTGTGCATTGTGGAGTGTCACTTTCCATCTATCTTCACGGTCCTTTGGTAACTTTTCGAATTTTTGCCTAGCCTGTTTTGTTGCTTCTTTATATATCACTGACTTATTTTTTACACCATCTATACTCTCTCTCATGGGATTCATGCTCTGATTGGAAATAGATAAAAACCAGTCTGAATATAAAGTAGACGGAATATATTTTATAAAACATAACTGCAATGTGTTCTGTTGATAAATACAGTTTCCACCTGATTTATCTTTGCCAGATCTTGCTAGTGTTTATTGTGGGAAAAACAGTCAAAAACGTGTTCTAGATAAATGTGTAAACATCCCTATTTCATTGTGACATAGGCTATGTTCACAGTACCAGGAGAGAGATGTGAGCAAGTGATATTCTTGTTTTTATTTTTTGAAGACAAATCTGGAACTTAGAACCTTGTTGTGTTAGGGTACTTCTGATGCTTCTGAGAAGTGGAAATTTTTGTTCATTCATTCATTATCCAACTCTATCAAAATTTCAGAGTGAGTAGGGCAATATGCTCCATTTCATCTTGTATTTTCTCTTGATCTGATGGTTGAACTACCTGTAATTCTCTTGGCAACTCATCTTACCACCTGAGGATAATAACAGGTTGATAGAAAACCAGGTTTTTATTCTGAAGCTTTATTTATTCAGTAACATAAATTTCAAGCAGTGTCCATATGTCTTGCCTCTTCACCAAGAAAATAAGTGTTCCAAATTCAACAATCTGCAGACTTGTAGTTTACTGACTTAGTTTGCTTCACAGTTAATATTGTGGTTTACTCTGTGATATTTCGTATAATACTCTGAATTTACTGATTTTTTAAAGTAAGAAGTATATGATCTTTATTTATCTTATTCTACCAATGTAATTTTTCTTGCATTTTCAATTAAAGGAAAATTTCGACAGTCTCTACTGAAATTCTTGGTTTTGGTTCTGATAATGAGATGTTTTTTAAGTATCTCTGTAATGCTACCCAGCTCTGCCAAGCATTCACTTGAATAACCCTTAGAATCAAAACCAAAGTTTGTTTCTCTTTTCCTAAGATAGGTATTTGCCTTCAAATGCATAGATTTTGCTCAGCATGGAAACCTACATCTTAGTAATATAATGAAGTAAGGCACAAAAAATATTGAAATAGTAGTACAAGTTAAGTAAATGGCTAATGTAAAGCACTCATATGTACAATAGTATTGCTCTTAAAAATAAGGCAAGAATTGCCTGAGGTTTTTGCTGTAAAGATTAGCAGTCATATAGTTTGAAAGTATGAAAATGTATTAAGCTGATTAAAAAATTTAAATAATGATAGTTTTCCTCTGTATCATTATTATTCTTAAATCATATAATTGAGCTTGAGAGAATGCATTTCTAAATACATCTGGAGTAGAGCCATTGGCTTGTTGGAGCGTACTCATATTTATGCAGTGATTCAGCTTTAGTATATCCGTGTTCACTTCATTAGGCAGTAAAAATATATTTCAAGAACAGTCTGAAACCCAGCTAGCTCAGACCAATAATTATAAAATTCATGTTTATGGCTTATGAAGAATGGTATGGTATTGATGTTAATAAACTAAGAGAGAACGCCTTGTGGGATTTTGAAATAAATTTATTTCAAAAACCTGAAAGTTGCATACTCCATAATAATGTTCTTGATTAGCAGAGCCCATCACTTCCTCTGGGCCACACACAGGAGTTCTTTGAAAAAGATTTGCCTGTGAGTGGTATCCTAAAAATCACTGAGCCACAGGAGTTGGAGTGACAATGATGACAGAGAATGTATAGTGACATTTTTATCTGCAGACTCCTGTGTATCTCACACCTTGCTTAACCCTGTTTCTGATCCCTCCTGAGTACACATTTTGGAAGAATCAGAATAAGAAAAAAATCCTACTGACAGTGCAATTTTGTTGTATAATAAGATTCACCAACTTACTGAAATTATTTTTAAGAATGAGGAGGAAATGTGTTTCCTCCTACTGGGAAAGTGTTTCAGGATCTCACTGTGTGGTGATTGGAAAGTACTTTCCAATCTCTAGCCTAAATTTGGTCACAGCCAGTTTCTGCCCATTGTTCTGCTGCTGGCATCATCTTTTCGTTTAAGCATCCCTTTTCTATCTTTTTAGGAAATACAGTGATCAAAATCTCCAGCAAGATAAAAAAGCAAAACTTTCCTCTGGTTTTGGGAGGGCATCATGAAAATCAACATCCATGACCTCTAACTTGTGAGGGGAGAAACTTCCTAAAATCCCCGTTATGAAAATGCCGTTTAGACGGGAAATGAATATTGGAGTGACTGAATACTAAGGTGCTTTAATATCTCATTTTGCTGGGATAGGAATTTGCTGTATCTGGTTAATCTCCCATAGGAATAAGCTTCTCAATCACTGTAAAGCTATTGAGTTGTAGGCAGAGCACTTCTGACCAAATATTGTGCTGTACCTAAGATCAGCGGTGTGCAAGTTTGGAAGCAGGAAAGAAAGTTTTTGCTTTTGATTTACCACCCTAGAAAATTCAAGCATTTATATTTTAGTATAGAATTCAGTTAAATATAAGACACTTTAAGTCCTAACAGTGAGTCTCAAAAGCTGGTTAAGATGTTTGCCATCAGGCAGCAGAAAGTGCTCATGAGATTATGGAGAGGCTCCAATGAGCCAGCACTGATTAGATGACATACGGGTGTGGGAGGAGGTGGTTATCCTCTGGGAACAGTTACCTCTAGGAGTGCACCTGCATCAACAGTTCAGTGCAGAGGCTTCCTTCAGCTGTGCGTTTTCTCATGTCTGTACCTGATGCTCTGTACAGCACACCTCTTCGCTCCACTTATGCTCAGGTAATGGTTTTCAGGATTGCTCACTAGAGCAAAAGCCGGTCAGGATGTTCCCGGAGATTGCCAGAGAGAGGTAATGTTTTTAGAAAGTTATAAAGAGCTTGGTTCAAACAAACTGGAATTAATGAGGTCCTTCCGTACAAATTCTCCAAATGAGGCAATCAGACTGAAAAATGTCTTAACTAAAACTCATTAGCCTGAGCAGTCTGCACTGTCGAGCAGTCTGCACTGTCAAGCATTTCAGGCGTGTACCCACTGCTCCAAAACAGTTTATAGCTGGTAGGAGGAAAGAGGGCTTTGTCTTCTGTTTCAAAATCACCTCACAAGTGTTTAACTCATTGTACCATGTTATCTCCAATTTTAGGCTGTGTAGCCTAAATTGGTTTTGCATTGGAGAAGGAAAACAGGGTTACAAAAATAATCTGTAGTGTTGAACTACTTTCTTCCTAAATTATTAAATATGTACACCTCATATATATATATAGATATATGTCAAAGTAGGACATTTAAAGTTATGAACCTTTTCTCAATGTCTAAGCTAAATATCCCTTCTCTAAATTTAAGTCCATTGCTTCTTCTCTTTTCCATTTGGACATGAGGGAGACTTTTTAACATATTTGGAATGTCCTTCAGTTGCTCAGCTCTGAACTAGAATCTCGATTGTGTTTTAGCCTTCTTTTGTGGAACCTGCTTACGGAGTTGTAATTATTCTTTTTGCTGTCACTTTGAAATATCTTTGCTACCCGTTACTTGCAGTGTGATACTCACAGTTGGATAGAACACACCATCTTCTTAGTGTGATTTTCTTTAGAGGAGAAGTCTTCCTCTTCTGCTTGGCAGTATGATTTTGGAAGGAGAGGATGATGCTGATGCATGTTCAGCTTGCAAGATTCTAGCATGTCCAAGCCCTCTTCCATAAAACAATTGTTCACCAACTGTGTCTTTGTGCAGTTGATTGCTCCTGCTTAAATGCAGAAGCCTGTCCATAATGATTCCTTTGGTTCATACCTATCCACCTGATCCTGCACATCAGTGGGATTGCAGCACTTTCCAGCTCCAACTTTTCCACTCACCTGTATTTCTACCTTTCTGATGTCTAAAAACTTGCTTGTAAGACACTGTCAGAGAAGATCTGATTAGATTTTTTGTGCATTGCTGTGCACAGCAGTGACTAAAATGAATTAGCTTAGCTATGACTTTAGAGAAAAATGCGTTCTATCTTCAAGTCAGGTAAGTTTTATATGATGAGATTACTGCATCTTTTTATTAATTTTTATGATAGTTAAATCATAATGTTCTTCATTATGTGCATCAAAATTTTTAGTTTTTAGAACATGAGATGATTTTCATGAGTTGCTGATTTTCTCTATTGTGACTTCACAGAAATCTGAAGGGAGCTGGTTTTAATTGTTGCATTCTCAAAAGCTGTAGAAATACCATCTCTTTAATGTGTAAACACAACTGCACTGTTAAAATCTGCAGCTCCCTTAATGACAGCTGGTTTTCAAATATGACTCAGGGATTTGGTGAAACATCTGCAAAGTGGTATGTTACACAGGGGGCATTTTGTGAAAACAGCATAGAGCTGTAGTGCTTCTTGGTTATTCTTAGGTTGTCCTCCTATTTGCTGTTTCAGGCTGGGCACTTAAAATCCTCTCCTGAAAGCAACAGTGACATGAGCCTGATAGTGTGGTAAGTCAGATATACTTCAGCCCTTCACTGTGAACAACACTGTGGGCAATTACAGCTCCATAAAAAAAAATACTCCAGAGAACTGGCATTAAAATTGTTTTTAAGCAAGAATTGCATTTTTAAGTCTAGATGTGATTGGTTTATGTTGCAAAGCAATAGAAAAGCATGTGACTGGCAACTCACAGATTTGGTTTCTTTATCCCTGACTTACACTGAGGTCAACTGCATGAATTGAACAATACTGTATCAAAAAAAAAGGTTTGTAGCCCAAGAGGTTCAGGCATTACTTAGTGAATACATGCAAGTCTCCTCTCAGTCTGGTTTGTTGGAATTCTACTCAAATTCTGTGGCCAATTTGCACTTGGTGTAGAAATACATTAGAAGATATGAAGGAAGAATAAGTAACTTATTAAATGCTTTGCAGTCTCTTTACATGAGACTTTCATGGGTCACATCCTAATAGAGACTTTCAAGAAGTTCCACACCAATTCAAAAACTACTGCACTCTGTGTGATATCTCAGGGTAATTTATTTGCCTTCATAAACAATCATTATATAAATTTTGGAAATGTTAGTAGAAGCAAGTCACACGATTTTAGGAATCTCTTTCTCAGCATCATAAAATGCAAAACTTCCTACTACAATATAACAGTGCCTATGCAAAGTTGGTTTGCACCATGAGATACATTTATCATAGTTTATATAAAGGTAGATAAAACAAATTAAAGAGAGAGGAGTAAAATTATGTCCTGGAATAAATGAAACTGCAGTACTTCTCATGACTTCTTTTTATATCATGCATAGTTTTCGTTCTTTAAAAATTGTGTTGCCAGCTCTGTTGTGTATCTTAATTGCTTATTTTAATCCAAAGTGTAACTACATTTTCTGTAATATTATATGAACATCCCCTTTTTAGTGCAGGGATAGATTATTTGAAAAAAAAAAGTATATTCTACCTGTGATAACTTTCCCTATCAACTATTAAAATCTTATCAAAGAAGTTTTCATTTGAAAAACAATTAACTAAAGAGTATAAGGAAAATGGCTGTTTTTCCAAAAGTGGAAAAAATTCAGAACAAGCAATGATACGAATCTGCAAACAACATGTCAAATTGCAGAAATGTAAACAGAAGAGGTAGAATTTAGAGCTACATGAAAAGGAGTAGGGATAGCAAAGACAAGAGCTAAACAGTACACATTTAAAAATAATCTTGTATGTACATCCAAGATCTGTGGAGAGGAAATAAAACTCAGTTTTTAAATACTTTCCTTGGCTGGAGGAAGTTGTTCAGACATGCAAATCTCTCAGATATTTTTCAGTTCTTAAAATGTTTTCCTACAGCCATGATAATTTCTATTTTTTTTATGTCTTATTGCATATTTCAAATGTCCTCTCACCTTTATTTAAAAAACCATTTTAAATAGGCCAAGGATATAAACCTCAATATTCTCTATAACCATTTCAGTGTTTGATTGAATCTCATGTGACTCCAGTGCTTTGTCTTTCTGGAGGAGTGCAGCAGGAGGATGGTGCTTCCTTAGCTGATGGTGCCAGAGCAGT
The DNA here is from genome assembly GCA_013398955.1 of Callaeas wilsoni. Taxonomy (NCBI): domain Eukaryota; kingdom Metazoa; phylum Chordata; class Aves; order Passeriformes; family Callaeidae; genus Callaeas; species Callaeas wilsoni. The sequence continues at coordinate 14,497 of VWPU01001378.1, read as the reverse complement.
AGAGAACCAGGATGTACAGTGCAGAAATAACCCCCTGGGAACGTCTCTGCAAGGAATGGGCAGTACTATTCATAAACGACCTTGTCAGTGCATTCTTCTGCAGAAAGCATAATAATAAAGTGAAATGGGAGTCTGGGAGTTAACCTACTTTACCTAACCTGCTCTAATACACCCATCATTTCTCATAGCATTCGAACCTGCAGGTACAGCCCTTATCCTTTTTTATCATTGAAGCTTTCTACTTCAGAGTGTAGTAAGTTTGCCCTTCAGGTTCATTTCTGTAGAAATACTGTCTGCCTGATTATTCCCCAATTTATGTCTGTGCTGCTGGTTATTTCTCTTATTTCTGGAAATCATGCCAGTTCCTCTTGTGTTCAAATGCTATTCAAGTGATTGCAACTATAATGGTATCCTCAAAAATACTAATCTGTCACTTTTTTGGTGGTATCTCTAGGTTTATAACAGGTCTTTTATCATCCAGTTTAGCCACAGAGAAACTACTAGAGAAGAAAGAATACAGTACAATTGAGAAAGAGAAAAACCCAAACCCAACTCCCAACCTTTAAACATTTAAATCTTTTTTTCTTTTTTTTTTTCTTTTTTTTCCTTTTTTTTTTTTTGTTTAATGAAGGAAGAGATCTGGTTTTTTATTCAGGAAAACAAATAACTTGTTTGAAAAGAATAGTGACATATAGACTTGGATAACTCAGGCAGGACCTACATTTATCTGTAGATAAACAAACCCTACCAAATCTCATTTCCTTTAGAGACTGGATATCAGAGTGTCTCAGATAAGCACTACATTGCAATAAAAGAGTCTCTTTAAATCTGTGACATATCCAAACTTCCTTTTCTGATTCTTTGGAATAAAATAGCAGAATCTTTAGTGTTACTCAGCTTTGCAAGAACATATTTAACACAGAGAATTCCTCAGCTTTACTCTTCTGTAGGGGTTTCAGACAGTGAAGGATAAGAAATGCCTGTTTACATAATAGTATTCTTAATTTTTCTAGTGGTGCAATATAAATTTTCCACTTATTCTCTAGCGTAGAAAATGAAATGCTAAAAAGTATGGCCCCTTTCCATCAAAGTGAAATACAGTTTTATATAAAGTTCATTTCTTAGATTTGTTATGAGGAAAAGACAGTAGAACTGTCTGTCTGTCATCTTCCATTAATTCCATGTCATCTGAATTCACTCAAATTTTGTATCCATGTTTTATATCAATAAACCCTAAACACTCTCTTTTTGATTTATCAGTTTTAGAGCTTTGGAAACTCCATTACTCTGTCACTTAAACACATGAATATGCTCATACATGTCACTCAACCTGTAAGAAAAATAAGGAACTTATTTCCTTTATTACAGTCAGCAGTGTGTGACTACACAGACAATCCAGCCACATGGAAAAGACCACATTTTTACACAGTCATTGAAGTAAGATTTCTGTCTGGAGATCCAGTCCAAAGCTTTACAATGTTTCAGATCTGGCCTAAGAATCCAAAGGAGAGTGTCTTCACTTCTCTCTCTTTCGTTGTTTTTTTTTTTTTAATTAAAAGAAAACTATATAACTACCTTGTTTTAAACAGCATTTTGTGTGAATGAACTCCTCTGAACTACATTGCTTAACAGATTCAATAATATAACTTTTATCAATTGTGAACTTGGCAGCTTTTATAATACAGATTTTCATAATCTCTGCATTTTATGGTATTGTATTTTTTGAAATCTTTAAAGCATGCCAAAAATCAGGCTTTTATAGTAGATATCTTTTATGACACACAGCAAAAACCACTTTAGATTTTCAGAGTTCAATTATGAAAATTTCTCTTAAAATTCACGAGATAAAAGGGTATTAAAATTAGCATACTCATCAGGTTCCTGCATTCCAAAAACTCTACTTTTAGGAGTAAGCTCTGCATTAGACAGATAACAGGAAATATATTTCGTGTCTTTGTTCACAAAAATTTGGTCTTTACATTTAGGAACCTGACAAGACACAAATACTGCTAAAGGATAATGAAAGGCAAAAGATTTTCTGGTGCAGTTTTGTATAATACAGAGAAGACTCATTGCTTTTGAAGGGATGAGGGTCTGGGCGCAAACAAAAATCAATGAAAATGCCAGTGGACCTCAACAGGAAGGAGTAATAGGCTTTCAAATTAGAAACATGATGAAAACGCTCTTGTCACACCTGCTTCATTTCTGGCTGTTGCACTGCATGTCTTTTTCTACCACTTTTTGAAGACTGAACATATTACAGAAGGAAGGATGGTACCCCAAAGCCTTTGCAGTAGCCAAGTCAGATAGGCTTGGGATATCCTAAGATTAATTTCGTCCAGAGAACCCAGAGCTTCTGCGTGAATAATGCTCCATTATTGGTGGATTGAAGTTACTAAGCTTTGCAGAATCCTGCCAGCTCCCCAAAGAAAGATTTTTTTCAAAGAAAAAACAGTTTTTATTTCCACAAAGAACTTGTCATGACATCTTTGTCTCTACTTCCAGAAAACTTTCCCAGATGAAATCGGTTCTGGACAAACAAAAACAAGCAAATTTCTCTGACAGCTGCTGATAGTTACATACAATCTTATGTTTGAGTTTTCACACAATGCTGAAAAATAATGCCTGCAACGTGGTTTTAAGAGCCTCACAAAAGGAAGAAGACAGATGTGGATGTGGTTTTGATGCAACATTTTTCGAAGTCATTAATACTACACATCTCCTATCCAACCAGTGTTTGAAGTAATTTCCTGACTGAGGGATGGTGTTTCTTTGGTCCTTGCACATTTCTTAGCGTATGGTCAGGCACAAACATTGTCCTCAGTGCATGTAAAATATCTTAGATGTTAAAACTAAGCTGGGTTTGCTATCTTCAGGTAACTTATGGAACAAATGGATGACCCATTTTGTCTTTTGACAGGTAAAAGATGAAACATTTCAGTTCCTAAAAGGGAAGAAGCTAAAATGACTTTACACTAAAGAAAACCTTGTGCTACTTATGAGGGACAAATTATTAGATACTCAAGCCAAAATTTGAAGTAAACTTTAGTAATTCTTTGAGTTTCTTATGATGATCATATCCTTTTCTGCCATCTGTGCCATTGACATATAGTTTATAAATCTGATAAAATCTATTGTGAAGTGATCTCATTGATAAAAATGATGGTAATACTAGAGAAAATGTTTTTCATTTTATGTCAGTAAGACTGTGCTCTTGCTCTTGTTGAAACCTTATCAGAGAACACTGAGAGTAATGCATCTGAGAGGGATGAGAAACTCCCCTATTTTTTTTGCTAACCACACTCAGAAAAAGATTCATATTTACTAGGTGCAATGCTAAGTTACTGAATTTACATTAAGTTATTTTGAGAGTCTAAACTCTTAATGGTTACTTTGTAGTGAATAATTATGTGGACCAAAGTTAAGCATGAAAGATTGCAAATCTAAAATTACAAAATCTAGCAGAGAAAATGTATCAGATGGGCTTGTCAAGAAGAGAACAACAATGAATGTTCTACCAATATGTAACTGTGGTAGAATGGCACCAAGAAGACTGTGAGGCAATATAAACATTCAAGGTTAATAATACGGTGCCAAGACAAGTCCTCTCCCTCATTTACATTGTCTATCTAAGAAAACAGAAAGAAATAACCCTTGACTAAGTGAAGCTGTGCCCAGAATCAGAGCCTGACATGAATCCTGCTTCAGACTTGCTAGGACACCCCATGACTTCCAGAGGAGTATGCAAGGCAACTCCAGACCACGGGGACCTGACAGAATTTCTTGTGCCCAGCCTGGTGTCTGTGAACTGAACAGTGCAACCTTAATCTTTCCAAACTGAGATCTAGCAGAGGCTTATTTTCACTTGCTTGAGGCTGTTTTTCCTTGGTATTTGGGATTATTAAAAACATTTCAGCTGTGTGGGCTCTCTTTGTGGTTTTAATTTCCTTTTACTTTCTTTTGTTTACTTTTGTTTTCTTTTGTTTTCTTTTGTTCCTAAGACCAGTACTTTGAAGTAGTTGTTTTAATCTCACTTGTCTGAAACTCTTTCTTGGAGGAAATAAAGTATATTTTAGATTTAAGGTTAGATTAGAAAACATACTTTTAGATGAAAATTTCTATGTGAGTCACAGTACTGATTTCACAGCCTAACCTCTTCTCAGGGCAGCTTACAAGGACAGCTGTCTCCCTCTTATATTAATTTGTGTTTGATTTGACTTGGGTACAGACTTCTTTCCCGGCAGGACAATAGTGAAGACCACATCACTGGAAATGCAGTCCCTGCCCAGCCAAAAGCACATAGCAGAAAGTAGAAGCAGGTGCCTTGAAATGGACCTGATCATTAGTGTGTGCAAGCAAGGAAACCTGGAACTTAAAAGGCTGAAGTAGTTGCTTGTTAAAATTTAAAACAAAGCTGGTGGGACATTTCTGCCATTTGATTTAAAAGAAATGTAGAAATTCCAACCACTGGACATCATTTCTGCCACTTAATTTTTCATTTTAAATAAATACATCTGCCTTTTGAATAGTATACCAACATCTTATAATGGAAAAGCGTGGTTGTGTTCATGCTATAACTAATAGCAGTGGAGCAGGCTCAGTTAAACTTACTAAATAAGAAAACTCTAATACACCCACACTCAACTGTAGAGCACATGTTTAAAATGCACTAACAGTTCCTTGAAAATGTGTATTATAATCTTCAGGACATTACTTCTCAATATTTTTCTTTTGCTCTCACTTTTTCAGATCTTTTTTTTCCCTTCAGCTCAAAGTGTTTCAGAGCATCAGAGGATTGCCTTGGATCTCACTGGTAGAAATTTTATAACAAAATATGCACTGCATGTGCTGTTGCTAAAGGGCACTTGGAGGTGCTTGGAGGTCCACAGGCTGCTAGAAGAGCAGTGGAGGATGCAGTCACATCCACTATGCTCTAGGTGAGAGCTTGATGGAATAAACTGTTATCTTCAAAACTGTTTGCAGGCTTTTCTGCAGAGAAAAGCTATAGGAACATTACAAAGCAGGCCCAGGAGCAAGAAAACATAGTCCTCACGTTTGTTCCCTGGCCCTCTCTGGTGAGTGTAGTACACCCAGGTAAGAGCTACCATAATAGCAAGGCCAGTGGAAGTCTAAAGACTCTAAGACTGGAAAATCACCTTCGAATTTGATTCAGCAAAATGCCTTGCATGTGTATGTGTGCACATGTGTGCAATCTGATCTGAAGCCAAAAGAAAAGACTAATATCTTAAAACAGGTTCATAAAACACCTGAAAATGGAATCATTTATTCTCTTTCTTATAAAAGGGAGAACACTAGAAAAATTAGTGATTGAGCCAACAGGGTGAATTCAAGACATAACATCTTAATTCTTTCATTTAATTAGTTGTGTTTGTCGTTACAAGAAGTGAATCTATACTTCCTTTTGTGCAGCCTGTTTTGTGGCAGTGTTACAGAAATGCCTACCAGTGTTTCAGGATTGCTGTCAGGTTGTTTGGTTGTTTTTGGTTTTTTTCTTTTTTTTTTTTTTAATTACGCTCTCCCTCAAACACTGGTTTATCACAAAGAGGAATTATCTTGTCTCCAATTTTTGTCTAGTAGGTAAAGGAAATAACTGAAAATGAACCCCAGGCTTGTACACACCAACAGACCAGCACGTAAACAACAGCAATGCAAGCCAGAGGCTGTGGAGGCGCAACCCATCCAAACCCCTCATTTCCTGTGTGTGACCAGAATCAAGAGCATTCAGAGCTGGGAGGATGAGAACTTTTTAAAGCTTTACCACGTATATCCCCAGCTCTTTTTTCCTCTGGATATGATAAGTGGCCCTGCTATGAAACACTGGGAAAAGAATAACAGAAAATCGAATTTTAAAATTTTTCCTTTTTTTTTAGACTACTAGAGATGTATTTGTACTATGGCAACAAAGAACATAGCTCTAGTCAACATCTGGAAGTTAAAATAAAAACCACCTTGAGGCAACAATATAACTTTTACTACTCTTGGCACTAAATATGTAATTTAATTTTCACTTACTGAGTCCTTTTGTTGATCTCCTGATTTCTCTTAATCTTCCAATAGTCAGTGCTTTAAAGTGGTATTTTTTATGTAGCTTATTGAGTCAGCTTACCTAATTTGTGGCCTTGTAAAAAACTCCAATAATGTTACTTTTCTTGGCTGCATTTGAAATAAAAATAGTATCCGTAACTACTTTTGCTTCTGTTTCTTTGTAGACAGTCAGAAAAAAATGTCACTTTGTCTGTTTTCCTGTATTTCTTTGCTTCAGATCAACAGGATGTATATAAAGGCATTAAGAATGAAAGGACAACTTTGGGAAATTCAAACGTGCATAATTTGAGAATCTGGAATTCCACATTATTTAGGATGAGCTTCTTTTTAACTTATAAACTTCTAACTACCTAAGAGAAAAAAAATTATCTTATTAATTTGATTCTCTTTGTTTCACCACAAATCTTCTTTTCTGCTAGCTAATTAAGTTCTGCCTTTCTTCTGTGAAAGCCTGAGGCTTCTTCAATTTAAATTCTCATTTCAGTTATTACTCCTCTCTTTTGCCCTCCATTAATCAAGATAATTGCCATTAATGATAGTGTGTATGCGGGGGGGAAATAGGCCTATTTCTTGAATGCAATTTTTTTTGACTGATGTTAAATAAAAAGTCATCAAAACACTCCTTCTGTTACAGCAGACAAATTTTTAAATTTTTCATTTATATGATCAAACTTTTGAAATTTCTGCCATATCTTCTACAGAAAAATATTCCAAAAGGTAGCCAAATTAAAAGGCAGCTGATATCTTTTGAGAAATACACGACATACGCAGAGGCAAGCAAATCTCAGTCATCACTGTGCAGTAATTTGAAAAAAAAAATCCTAAGAAGTTTACATTTTCTGCTGTTGTTGTCCAGGATAGTTACACGTGATGGTTCTTTGAAGTCATCTGAATTTCTAGATATATTACTGTGTATGCCTAGGAAAACAAGTAACAGATCTTCCCTAAGAGGAGACTCCAAGATGACAACAAAATGCTATAAATATGGAAAATAAGCAGTAAACATTGAAAAATCACAGTAACTGCCAAATGAAACTGCCATTCATTTTTTTTAGGGAGGTGGATTTCACTGACTTTTCGAAAAAAATGTGTTTATATTCAAAAGTGGCAAAGTCATCTTTTATTCTGACCATGTAGTTCTAAGATAAACATTTATTTACTTTGCCAGAGTAACATAAATATCCAGAAATCAAGACAGAGCTGTGAGAAGAGATACCATCTTGCATTAAATCAGAAAACGGTGAAGGAAAAATAGAGCATGCAAAACGTTTTTTAAGCTTACATTTCAGAAACGCTGAGATTTAAAGTGTTTTCACTGGGCAACGGGATCTCCATGTCAATCAAGGCAAATATTACTTGTTTGGAATCAGGCAGAAAATTAAATAGTAATTAAGTAACTTTTACTTACATGCTTCAAATCCATCTTTTTCTTTCCCTTATTTTTTAGTGATTTTGTATGTGAGTGACCTGCGCTTCACATGAGGCCTGAATGCTCAGGTTTCCATACCAAGGAAAGCAAATAGGAGGGCAGCTGTGTGACTGACCATTTCTCCAAGATATGGATCAGACTGAGGAATGCATCTCAGGTCTTTTTCTTTTCTTATTTTTCCCCCTTAAATAATTAGAATATAACAGGGAGTTCTGCATGAGTCTATAAAGTCAGAAGCACTCTCACATTCATCGGTGTTAAGAGTGCAGTTTTCGAGAAGTCTTACATGAATCAACTGGACTTTGAGGCAAATCAAGTGCTAGGGATTCTCAGGCAGAGAACAGATAACAAAAGAAAGGGCACCACGGCATCGTTTGGATCCATGATTTGCACAAGTCTTGAAGGTACGGTTCTGATCCTCTTTGTCAGTGCAGAAGAAGCAAGAGAGTTGAAAAGAAAGCAAGCTAAATATCCTGCTTACACTTGTCTGGCTGCTGAGACAGCCCACTCAACCTGCCAGCCCAGTGGAGAAGTAATCTGGCAAAATTGAATATCACTCGGCCATGTGGGAGGGAAGGGGCAGAAGAGAATAAATTAGACATCCTTAATTTTCATGAAGATATTCAAGATTGATAAAAACATATGAAATTATAGAATAACACTACTTACCTTCAGTATTCTTTCCTACAACATAGCTGAGAGTAGGCAGAATCAGATTTTCATATGTGCTACATCATTTAATGCCACTCACAGCAGCACAAAAGAGATTGTAAAACAGATGTAAAGTATATTGGCACACACATTAAGGCAATGTTGGGATAATGTCAAGTGCCTTCAGTATAAATGAAATATTGTTTTCAGCTATGGCTAGTAAGTGTATTCAATTAGATTAGTCAGCACCACATTAAATGGACGAGGACTCTCAGACATTATGGAATAAGTCAATGCCTAATCAAAAAGGCGTGAAAAAAAATGCTTTGATCAACTGAATGGTGGCTGTGCATATATCTCTTCTAATTTCTGTTTTTTGTTACATTGTTAGATAAAATCTTGTTGGTTTCTTCCAGGATACTGGACTAGGTGCAAGTACTATGTGGCAGGTTTTGATGAAGAAACATTAAGTAGAGCAATATTTTTTACATTTTGGAGAAGGTCATTAACTCATTTTTCCAGTTTAGGGAGCCTTTCACAGAATCCCGTCTTGCTGATGCTAGCAAATTCTTATCAAACCACATATTGAGTAGGAATTGCTTCAGACAGTTTTTTCTGAAACTTTGCTTTCTTCTTTCCTGTAAAAATATTCTGTCACTTGGGAAAAATATTAATTAGACATTTTATTTATTAGTTGAATTTATAAGAGTTAAAATTTTCCATTATTAATTGCTTGCATAAGCAAGTAATTAGCAGATATGCTGTTTGCTGATCAATGTGCTACTTCAAACAATAATAATCCCTGGGTGGTAGAGATGAACAAATCACAGTAAAATATATGACAGTAGAAACGGTATTTCCTCAGGCATCCAGTGATGCTCTAAGACATTCTATTTTTCAACAGGAAGCACAGAAGTAATCCTACAAGGCAAATATGCCATGGACTGCCCATTTTATTGGGAACTCCTACATTTGGTCTCCAGGGCTTACAAAAAGAAATACCTTTTCATTTCGGACATAATCCAGATGAGTCAGTATCCCTACACACCCAGTTCTGAATGGCTGCTCCTCTACATATATACAGAGATAGATAGATAGAATAGATAGATATGGGGGTGTGTGTATATATGTGGATGTGTGTGTGTATATATGTATATATATATATAAAAAAATTATTTCTTTATTTAAATACATACAAATATATATACTGATATATTGTATTTATTGTAATATATATAAAGAGAAAGAGATCTATGTAGAGATATATACATACAAAGATGCTACCACTTCATAAATCATGCTATTATGTTCTAGCCTAAGTCTGACAGTTACTAAACTACTGAACCTAATGTCAGTAGAGTGGGAAAAGGACAATAGATAAGACAATGGCCTGTCTTAGGACTCTGACAGTTTGGTCATAAAGCTAAAATAATCAGACACACACAGTGGATGTTGCAATGACACAGTCCAGGCCTTTGCCCAGATTATCTTCACTAATTTTAGCTGTCTAAAAGTTAGATGCCTGATCTAAGATAACTGTCCAAGTGTCCTTAGAATTCTGCAGAGATAAAAGCACTTCTGGAGGGTGATACATCTGGCTTATTTTACAGAAGTACTTGTTGCACACATGTGTTGGTTTAGCTTAGTAACTGAGTTGTTAGGGTTTAAATAAGCAACTTCATAGCAAACATGGCAGGGGGTCATAGAAACTGTCAGTGCCAGTCATGGCCGATTCACAACGTCGAAAGAAAATACAATCAAGAAGGGGAAGTAATTTTTTAACAAACTCTGTAGATTTCACCTGGGAGGACACGAAATGAGGAAGCCTGGTTTCTGCCAACAATGCACGAATACTGGCCACACACTTCTCCCATATGTGCCAGGTATAATGCCACATTGATCTTCTGGGACAGGGGATTATGATGGCAGCCACCTTTGCAGGTGCATTTTATGCTTTACCTTGGCTGCTGCATTTTCATTACTTTGTTGCCCACTTGGGGTTATCTTACCCCTTGCAAACTGAGGAAAAACTGAGGAAAAACTGAGCTATGGGTTCAAATATTAGTGAGGCTATGGAAGAAGGAAAGGTACACGTACACACACACAAATGAATGCTTGTCCTGATCACAGAAACCTTCTTTACATAACACTTCATGCTTAGTGGAGTGGAGCACCTCTTCTACAAGGAAAGGCTGGGAGGATGGGAGGATTTGGTTTACTTAGCCTGGAAAAGAGAAGGTTTTGGGACAACCTAATTGCGGCTTTCCAGTACCTGAAGGGATCCTATAAGAAAGATGGAGATGGACTCTTTACAAGAGCAGGTAGTGACAGGACAAGGAGGAATAACTGAAAGAGTAGGTTGAGATTAGTTATCAAGAAGAAATTCTTTACTGTGAGGGTGGTGAGACATCAGAACATTTTGCCCAGAGAAGCTGTGGATGCCCCATCCCTGGAAGTGTTCAAGGCCAGGCTGGATGGGGCTCTGAGTGACCTGGTCTAGTGGAAGGTGTCCCTGTCTATGGCAGAGGGGGTTGGAAGTAGATGATCTTTCTTGTTCCTTCCAACTCATGATTCTATGAATATGAAAAAAGAAAACAATACTTCTTAAAAAAAAATAAAGAGATACTCTAAACCCACAATCTTGTGTTTAATCTTTTCTGTCTGCCACACTAATTAAAAATGCTTTGGCTGGCCTACTTTCAACTTCAAGTAAGGCTGATGTTAACTAAAAGCTATTGTAATCTCAACCACAAGACCTCCAACACTACTTAAATGGAAAAATTTGCACACTGATACCAAAAGCTGTGAGTTTTATGCAGAGAATGATGTAAAATATATAAATGAAGCAAAAAAATAAGTAGGAAGGATTAAGGGCAGTCAAAAGAAATTTTCAGTGATTAAAAAAAAATGGACTAGCAGCATCAGCATGTCATTAGGTAGATATTGTAGAGACTTCGGTAATAATTCCGTGAAGCTTATGTTCTGAATTTAGGAGAAAACAAATAATTTCTGTTGAAGACTGATTAATAAATACATGCTAATTAAACTGTCGCTAAGAACAGGATGATCAATAACGATAGAGGCTTCTAAAATAGCAGCTCCAGAGGGTTTCTAAACCAGCATCTGTCCAGGAAGATCCTTGAGCTGACAGAAGACCAGCATTGCACCACTAGTCAACAAAATTGAAAAACATTTGTAAAACTTGTTTAGTCCATCAGCTGTGGCGTTGATCCTGGACAAAGTGAAGAAATAACTGCTGCAGGGGTTAGGAAAGATGGGGCTGAGAGGACTGAGGAGCAAAGTATCTGAAGGCAAGTCTTAGATCTATAGACTCCGTAAAGCTCCTTCCTGGGACTTTATCCAGTCATAGTCTTTCAAAAAAATTTTATCTGTCCATATTCTTTCTAGGATCAATTGAATATTGGAAAGTTAATGTACTTAGCAGCCCAGTTAGGGATTCCACAAAGGTCATGTACAGTAAATAATATTAAATTAGAATACTTGTAAGTGGGGTCAATGGCCACTGTCTCTTAGGCAAAATCCCAAAGCCAAAAAGGTTGTTACCTAGACAAGATTTGAATGATTTAAAAAGCAACAGCTCACCATCAAAATAGCACAAAACAGCTGAGCAAAAACGTAGGAAGAAATATTACTGCTCCAGGTATTCCTGGAAGTTTCATTCACTTTACAGACCACTTGAACTCCTCTTCAATGTCAACTTCACAAGCTGACTTTGCTAGCAAAGTAAACATGAAAAAAGAACAGCCTCTATGTGCTTTCACAGATTTAAAGATATTCTTTTCTCTGCTGCTAGCACAGTTAATTCTTGATGAGATTCCAAGTTTGGTTGATAAAGATAGCATTATTGATGTAGTAGACTTGCTCCTGCAAGGCATTTGACTTAGTGTTGCATGACATCTTGATTAATTATCCAGGGCGGTACAGTATCATCATGGCACTAATGAACTTAGGACAGATTAAATTACAAGTCCCAATAGTAATTATAAATAAGAAATTATTACTGAGTTCTTGTGCTTCTTGTGATACCCTGCAGAGATTTTTGGCCTCCAATGCTTAATGATTTTATCTGTGTGCTGAAACAAAATGAAGTACTGGTGATGAAGTTCTCAGTTAAGATGGAAAATTAAGTGTTGAATTATAGGGTGTTTGATTATGAAGGGAATATGTATTCACAACAACTCTGTTTCTGCCTGTGCTGTGGAACGCAGTCTATCAACAGCTAAAATCAGATAGAGCAGTGGGTTGCTCTCTGCAGATCTGTAAAGGATGGTTTGAAATCAGATTTCTGGTATGGTTGAGACGAAACTGTGAGTATTGTGCTTGAAGCTCTGAAGCTCATTTAAATTCTTTTAAGCACTATAAATCCAGCTACAGAGAAAAATAAATTGGTTTTTTGCATGGTTAATGATCAGAAATGATCAGCTTACTGCAGGCTGATGAGTGCTGTGGCCAGCATGAAGAGGGCAAGGTGAAAGCACGGCAGAGGAAAGGGGTGCTGGGGAGGGCAGGACCATGGTGACCAAAAATCATGGCTTCTCCTATGAAACTGTCTTATCACAGAAAGGTCCTCAAACATATATCCACAACATGAGCTCTATAACCTCATAATTTTATTTTATTTATTTGTGGGGGTAAATTCATGCAATAAATGCATGCAGAACTAACCTAGCTCTCACTTGAAAGCAAACTGGAGACCATGGTTTCAGCCTGGAGTGCCAATACAATAAAGTCACAAATGTCCTACAACACAGTCTATTAGAAGATGACAGCAAAGTTCCAAGAGGAAACTTTTTTTTTCAGGGCCTGGAAATTTCTGCAGCATCGCTGCATTTGCTGCGGTGTTTGCAGCCGTGCAGCTGTGCTGGCCGGCGCTGGCCGAGGGCAGAGCTGTCACGGCCGATCGCAGGCGCACAAGGTCTCAGCCTGCCGACACGACAGTCCCACTCGGCCTGGTTTTTACCTAGTGCAGGGCTACAGCTGAACATACAGCCTGAGGCAATTAAGCTAAAGGAGCTTGACTGTGATTCTATTTAGAAGCTAAAAACACCTGGGTTTTTTTAAATTTTTCCATTTTCATATCATTTTGACTCTGTTGGTTCCATTGGAGCTATTCCCTTTGAAAAGAGATTATGTGAAATGTGGTTCTAGTTCTGTCCCTTAGTGGACAGAAGGTTAGTGGAAAGCCCAAACAAATATAAGTTTGTCTTTTGAGGAGTGATTCTTTTAAAAGACAATGCCCCAATGGCAAAGTATTCCACAAAATACTGCATCAGGCTAGACCTGTACAGAATAAATCCTTCGATGTGACTTTCAGTCTGAGAATACACAATTAATTTAGCTCACAGGGACATTTCAAATTAAGCCTTCTCACTGCGATACTTTAATTATACCAGTTAGTGAAGCAAAATTTTAATCTAAGTGATACTAAGAAGTAGAGAGTAAGATGAGAAGTAAGATTGCTATGGTTTCAAACACAAAAAAGTGTTTGAAAATATATCTAATGTTAGGTGGCTTCACAAAGAGATGTGGAAATTTTGCTGACTGCATAGGAAATGGCAAAATATTTACACTTTCTGAATGAGAAAGACTGAAGTTAAGTGGTATGTATCTTCTTCAAAGATAAGTGACTTTTATTAATAAAGTTGAACCTCTCTCAGCAAATAATAGGAGATGATAATTTTTGTTTTGGTGAGGGATTTTTGTCTCTTGTCCTTTGGACTTGCCTTGGTAACTCCATGGTGACTGGGGAGATAAGGGAGAATTGTTAGAATTAATATTTAATGTGTTCAAAAAGTTAAAAGTTTCATAACACAGCAATGACTTACCTCAGAGCAATTTTCAGTATCATAGTATCTAAGTTTATAAGAATTAGAGCATGCTTAGAAACTGTTAAAGGTACTTATAACAACCTGGACAGGCAACAACAAATATAAGCACATTTTTTAAACTAAAACATAAATAGAAATGGCATTTAATTTTTTATGGAGATATTTTTACTAAATCACAGGCATGCAGGTAGAAAACCTGAGCGTAGAAATAATTTTGTATTTCTAGGGCAAGATTCTCATGGTACTGACCTTTTGATACATTGTTTTGTTTATTTTGCTTTCATATTTTATTTCACTTGTGCAAAATACACTGCCAAATGAAAATCTTTCTTTACTCAGAACTGATCCTAAGTGGTGTGGGACAGACTTTTTTAAAGTAAAAAATATTAACTGAATGGCTCATTGCCTGAAATCCTGCACTGTGCTACCACAGGTCAGTTACGGGATGGGCTGGTCCAAACTTCCCGCTTGATCCTTTTGAAAGAGAGGATCCTCTCCTCTC
>VWPU01001376.1:8051-21070 GCA_013398955.1 Callaeas wilsoni | reverse complement strand
GGTGCGCGGCCTGAGGCTGCCGGTGCCGCAGCCCCACCCGCAGCCCCCGCCGCCCGTCGTGCTGCCCGTCCCGCGTGAGTCCTCGCCGCCCGGCCGCGGGCGCTGAGCCGCAGTCTTTGCTAGCGGTGTGCTGTTCAAGATAGTGCCCAAAGAATTCTGAAAATTCAGCTGGTAAACCGTGGTGTTCCCAGCACTCCAAGCTGAATTGAATTGGGCGGGGCAGTGGAGTTGGAGATCTCTCAGCTCATCCCAGTGGTAGTTGGTAGTGATTGGATTGGTCACTGACACTTACTAGCCTGTTTTTTTTCCTGCTATAATGCAAAAAATGTTGAGATTCAGTCTCCTAGAGGTTCTCATGAAGCTCTAGAGCGGGTGCTACATTATCTACCACTAGAAAGCAATATATTATTGACACATTTAAGATCTTTCTTAGCTCATCAGTGATCTGAGATGCTGAGCCTTTTGTGTTACCTTATTGCATCTTATCAGCTCTATGAAGAAATAGTGTATTAGGGTGTACTTACTCTCTTTCAGTGCTGTCTATTCCAGGGACAAAATAAGTGCTGTAATAATTGTGTCCAATATCAGCAATTTTGCAGTGAGGAATAATTTGATACAGGATTAACCCTAAACTTTGCATGAGCCCTCTGGTGGGTAGAACTGACTTGGTGTGAGAGAATGGACAGTGTAGTGTCACTCAGGGTCCTTTTTGGTCATACAAGTCAGTAGGAATGTCTGTATGATACACGGGGAAACCACAGCACAACCAGCTAGAGAAATTCCTTTTCTGGGAATGCCTCTTGCCCTGCAGTTCTTGTTTCAGAAATGCAATCTAAATGCTGCTGATGTGATCTCTTGCTCTGAGCAAGCCTTGGCTCTCCATGGCAGAGCTGAGGGAGGAGCTGCTGTGGTCAAGGCATCTCTAGGACTAACAAACCACTGGGGAAGAAAAGACACTTTTTTCTTTTCTCTTAAAGCTCTGTCTCTCCTGAGAAAGAGAAAAGGTGTTGGAATCAGAGTAGCTTACCTGAACAGGCTTCTCAGTTTACTGTTACTGTAGTGGGACTGGACATACTTACAACCCTGACCTTGCTCAAAGCAAGGCATAATTCAAACAGCATTGAATTTGCACGTTTTGCCTCGGAGCTGTCAGAGTGTGATCTGTTCTGTGGTGTCGTTGCAGGACCACCTTTAACACAGTCCAGCTTGCTGAACAGCCGTGACCAGCCGGGGACGAGCGCAGTGCCCAGTCTGGCACCCGTGGGAGCCAGGCTGCCTCCTCCTCTGCCCCAGAACCTGCTCTATACAGTGTCAGAACGTAAGCAAATGCCTTTTGGTTTAAATCTGTTTGATGTAAAAATTTTAAATTTTCTCTGTTGATATGTGATTAGAAATCATGATCTGTCTTCCTCCAGTATATACAAATCTAAAAAGAAGTCTGATGGCTTTCCCTGGGTCAGCCCATCGTCCGTTCCGGTATGGAATGGCAGCAGTGCTCTGTCCTGCTCTGAGGAAGAGCACTGCAGGGAGCTCTGGGTTTCATGTGCTCGCAGCAACCAGGTTGTTGAATAAGAAGTGTTCCTTTCATCTTCAAGCCATTCCGTAGGACACTAGTAGGCAAAAGATGGATCTGCAAACCTGTAGTCGCTGTTTAACATAGGCTTTATTGCTCTCCAGTTTGGTCTAACACAGATGAGAGCTTTTTTTTCCCAGCTGTATGTCACAATAGTCTGTACAGTCTTCATAGACATCAGTACTTTTTCTATTCTTTTTCCAGAATCGCCCTGGTTCTAGCTTTCTAAAACTTGTTAGCTTTCACTGGACGTGTTCCGCTTCCTTAACAAAGCTCAAAATTTTTAAAAGTATGTTTTCACGAGGGAAAATAGCTAAATACCTGGAACGTCCTAGATTGCTCAGTTTAAATACAACAAAGTTTATTTCTTTGATAATTAAAGGATCAATGGCCTTTCCATGTTCTTTATGACCAAAATAAGATAATTAAATGTCAGTGTTATTATAATATTCTCATCTGGGGTTTTTTAACATAAATATTCTGAATTTTATTCAAAGAAGGGATCCAGTTCAGTTCATGATCCGTGTCATTTTATTTGTGACTTCCATGCTTTTCAGGACTTCAGTCACTCAAATTTCTTTTTAGATAAACTGTTCGGTTATCCCCAGCTCCTGTTGGGTGTTCAGGTGTCACCATCTGATCCTTTCAGCTCCAGAACTTCTGATGGGTGATTCTGCCCGTTGGAGCTCACAGGGCTTCACAGTAATTCTGCTCTCCAGAACCTCTGTGGAGATTCTCATGTCCTGTTCTTGGACTGTTGTGGTAACACCTGCTGATTGCCCTCTTGCAGTCACTCACGTTCTAAATCAGGGGAGAGGAGCTTGGTTGAGCTCCTTTGAGGTTAGAGAAAGTTCTTGTTTTACAGCGTCAGGCTCTGCTATCGCTGTGGATATTGTGAGGCATCTGTTTTTAACAGATGAGTTAGAGCTGTCTCTGTTGCTGCAGAATAAGGAACTGAGAATTTAGAGGGGTTCGTGTCTGTCAGGTTCCCTTGTACAGGCATTGGTTCTGTTCCTGGATGTACTGTTCCGGTGGAGGCTCTTCGCAGACTTCATTCATTCTAGTTCTTGTACAGCTTCTCCTTTTTAAGGTTAAAAAAATGCGTTATCTTCAATTTGGACCTTGGGCTGGAGGGGCAATAGGAGTCAATTCTGTCATCTTGTATTCTTTTGGTGACCCCTTCTAATGAACATGATCATTAGTACCTTACCTAAGCTAGGCAGCTGGTCTTCGCTCTTACAAAAGAGACTTCAGTAGGTAAGTATTGGTTCCATTACCTCATTTCTCAGCTTTCTTTGACTGAAATCATTTAAGTATGTTCTTCACCTAAAATTCTGTTCTGAAGAGAACTAGACTGTTGGGGCAGCAAAGGCTGGAAATCTCTTTGCATCTTAGACTCTACAGCATAAATGCCGAAACCAAAGCCTGTGTTGTTGCCCTGAAAACGCTGCCAGCTGTCGTGCACGCTGTCGCACAGACACCTCAGGCCTTTGCAGGCAGTGGATCAGCAATACGCTCTGTTGTGACCTGTGTGCTTTGGGCAAACAGTACCAGAATGAAAACCAAGAGAGAATGTGTCCAGATAGGCTAGGCCTGAAGATCAGCTGAGGGTTTGCAGTGGCTGCACAGGTTGGCTGTACCACCTCTTCTCTTCATCCAAGACAGCTTTTGACTCTTGGACATCTGTGCATTTCCTTAAAGGAAAATTAACCCCGAGTCTTAAACTCACTTGAAAAATTCTGTCGTTTCTCTCCTTTTTTTGTAGATACATATGAGCCAGATGGCTATAACCCTGAAGCTCCTAGTATTACCAGTGCTGGTAGATCTCAGTATCGGCAGTTCTTTACGAGAGCACAAATGCAGCGTCCAAATCTAATTGGCCTAACATCTGGGGAGATGGATACAAACCCTCGAGGTAGGAAGGGTTCTGGTCATTGCTGTTGCTATTTTTGTCCAAGACCGTCAACACTTTTCCCTCTTTTCAGGCTGAAAGCACTAGTTTTTCTCACTGATCTAGAGTTTCAGAGCACTTTTTTGGACATTTCTACCTTTTTAAAGTGCTAACATGCCCATATTAAAGTCAAAGCAGCATTTTTGATTAAGAATAACCACTTACTTGGGAATGCTACAAGGGTTTTGTTGGTTGGTTGGTTGGGGTTTTATTCCTCTTAAGCCTGTGAAGGTATATTCCAGGTACTGGGAGCTCCTAGAAAGAAAAACGGTGCCTAAGGATGGCTTTAGCAGCACAGTCTGCAGACTGCTTTTGATCAGCCGTGGGCACAGAGGTGATGATCCAAGCTCCTTGCCTTGGCTGTTGTGACGGTAGTGAAGAAGGGAACTGTCGTGGCATGTTTTGGTGCTTGATGGTCTGACTCTGTCAGCCAGGTGTTCTCTCTGAAGTGAACATCGCAGGTGTCATTCCAATTTCCCAGCCCATGGGAATCCCAGTCTGCACTTAAATAATTCCTAGCCCCTGCCTGAATGGATGTGGCTGCTGTCTCTTAGTGGTGATGTGTGCACAGTATCTTTTAGGGAAGAGAACAAGTTAAAGCTCTTCAAAGTTTAGTTGTGGTAGCAAAACTTTCTTTCTCCCTCCTGTTTTTCCTGCCCTGATTCTTAAAACCAAAGATGTTAAATTTGGGGTTTTACAGTTATACTTCAGTGTTTCTTACTCAGTAGATCAGAAAGATTTTTTTTTTTTTTTTTTAATTTTTATTTTCAGTGTTTCCTTCCAGTGACTCATCTCATAAGGAATATGGTTAAATATTATTGTAGAAATTGCTGTTGCTGTTTTTGCCTCTTAATGACTGTCACAAGGCAGGGTTGGGGCTTAATTGCTGCCCCTCAGGTTCTCTCTGAGAACCCATCTCAGGGGTGAGGCGGGGGGAGCGCTCAGTGGTGGGGCCTCACACCACTTGTTTTACTGTCTTTGTCGTAGGTGTGAAAGGTTTGCTCTCAGATCGTCCTCCAAAGTGAGGATGCCATGCCCAGAGATGCCCAGTCTCTGGTCTCACCAGGGTAACCAGCAGAGCCCTGGCTTATATAAAAGCCATAGAAATTGCTGTATAACTCAGA
The DNA here is from genome assembly GCA_013398955.1 of Callaeas wilsoni. NCBI lineage: Eukaryota > Metazoa > Chordata > Aves > Passeriformes > Callaeidae > Callaeas > Callaeas wilsoni. The sequence continues at coordinate 16,422 of VWPU01001376.1, read as the reverse complement.
CTTCTTTTTAGGGGTTGAATATTTAGCATTCACAGGAGACTAATATCAAGGGCATAATCTTGAAAAGGTTGCAAATAAATTTCTAGCAAACTTTGTGTTGGTAGAATTTCTTCAAACTTTAAATCTAATGCCTTAAAGAGTGTAATAGTTGTGCTTAATTAACAGCTTGTTGCTGAAACCTGGCTGGAGGGCTGGCAGTGGGATAGCAGTGGAAAGAACAGGTTCTTGATTGCTTTTGCCCTGCCAAGAGTTCACACAGGGAAAGCTGGTTTTAAATTCAGCCCCTGCCCATTGCAGATCTCTAACCCAAAGCCCGGGCACCCACTCGTGGTTCTTTTCCTCCTTTTCTGTTTTGTTGGGATTTGGGGTTTTCTTTTTCCTTTCTCTCCTTTTCCTGCAGTATCTGAGTTTTTAGTACCTGAAAGATGAAGTTTTAGCTTTGTTTCTTCAAGCTAAGACTAACCTTAAGGGTCAAGACCCTCCCTCCCAGCTGGACCATGTGTGTTTCTCTCAGGATGTTTAGTTAGGCTGGGGAATGATCTGAATGATTTTGTTCAGAAACAAAACTGACCAATTTGGTAAAATCCTCCTAATGTTTATATTTTTAATCTCAGTTCTGTTTTGCTGTGTGAAAGCTGTTCCATGTGTGGTGGAATAACACAGGACTTTTCCCTTCCCTCCAGCTGCCAACATTATCATCCAAACTGAACCTCCCATTCCCATTACAAATAACAGCAGCAATGTCACAAGAGTTGTCCTGGAACCAGACAGCAGGAAGAGATCTCCAAGCACCATGGAATGTCCACCATTGAAGAAACCCTGGTTGGGAAAGTAAGATTTAGCTACAGATGTTAATTCAAATGTACTCAATTGCTGTCAGTGCTGTGAACATTGCTGTTCACCAGTCTCTGTAATTTGGGATGGTTGGGTCAGAAAATCTGTGTCCACATAATATGGAGACTAAGCGTGGGGTCGGGGGGGAGCTCTCTTTTGTTAGTGTCTAGAGGGTGTACTTTTTAGGGGGAAAATGCCATTTAGATGTGTGCTAACGTTTGCTGCCTTACTTAGGCACACGTGTACTTGTCTCTTCCTGTTCTTCTTTTCTCTAGGCAAGTAAATAACAACCAGAATAAGCCAGGGTTTTTGAAAAAGAATCAGTATACTAATACAAAATTAGAAGTTCGAAAAATTCCACCAGAACTGAACAATATTACACAGCTCAACGAACACTTCAGCAAATTTGGAACTATTGTAAACATTCAGGTAAGAACCAAAGTCCAGTTTTATGTCTGTGTGTGGGTATTTTGTTTTCCCTGAAGCCTGCTTGAATACTGCATGTTTTCTTTGAGAAATCTTAGCAGAAACTTAATTGGGAGAGGAGGTAATCAAGTTCAGAGAAACCTTTTCTTGGTCTACTGTGTATTATCATCTTAATTCTGTAAAACATATTGGCTTCTGTCTTCATGATGCCTAATTATATTTGAAACGCTGCTGGCTTTAACAGTGTCTAAACCAACTCAGGTTTTTGAGCAATTTGTGTATAACTTTTGAAAGATATGATCTAACAGATTGTCTTGTATTATTGTCTTATGATATTTGATGGTCAGGATTTTGACAAGGATGCTACAGGAGAGTCTTTATCTGCTTCAGTTTGTTACTACTTGGCATCCTAGAGCTGACTCCAACTCAGTGGTGCCCTTGCCTGTAAAAAACAGAAAAAGCAATTAAAAAAAAAACCAGTAGTCAAAATAGCATTCAATTTCCATTTATTTTTCTAGATGAAATGGTTGCCCCTCAAGTCCTCAGTTAGAGGACTAAACAAGAGACAGATACCTGGGAAGCCCCTGTATTTCTTGATAATTTTGTCTTTTTATCACGAAAGATATTGTGATGCTTTCTGCACCTCTCTGATGAAATAATGTATTTCAACCATGGTTATCTTAATCACTACACTTAAAAGTCCCAGATACATTTTTATTGCTGTGATACTAATTTTTAAAGAAAAAGATGCTTATGCAAGACTTTGAGATACTGCTGCATTGAGGGTGTGGTGAATACCTGTGCACTGTGCGCCCTCGGGCAGCGCTTGTCCTTCAGGAGGCTGGGATAAAGAGCCTTTGGGTCAGCACCAGTGATATCAGACATACCCCAGGGGCACTGCACAGTGCTCTGCATACGTGATGCTGTTGGTGGAGGAGTTTTATTTATTCATCTATTTATTTATTTAAATGTATATAGACTTTGCTGCAAGTGCATGTAATGTTTGTCAAAAGGTACTTTGCTTTAATTACATAGAATGTCTTACCAGTGTTTGGAGCTGTTAATACACCGGATACCCAACTCATGATTGCATATTATTTGCAGATGGGTTTGCTAATGATTGAAGCGTTTTCTTCCTTGAGAAATAATGCATTTGTGAACTTTTGCTCTAGGTTGCTTTCCAGAACGATCCCGAAGCTGCTCTCATTCAGTACTTGAGTAACGATGAGGCGAGGAAGGCGATTTCCAGCACGGAGGCAGTGCTGAGCAATCGGTTTATCCGGGTGCTGTGGCACAGGGAGAGCGAGCAGCAGCCCCCGTTGCTGCAGCAGCAGCAGCCGCCGCCCAGCCCGCAGGCGCTGCAGCACCTGCAGCAGCAGGCCCTGGCCCCGCCGCCCGCCGTGACCGTGCACAGCGGCCTGGCCAAGGTACGTGCTGTCGGGGAGCCAGCAGCGCTTCCAAGTGGCTGCTGCTGCAGAAAAGCAAAGTATCTAATCGTGATGTTTTCAAATCTGTGGATACACAGGTGATGAACAAACCCCTGGCGTCTGGTGCCTACGTCCTTAACAAAGTCCCGGTGAAAAGGCGCCTTGGAGCAGCGGGTGGGAGCCAGCCTGAGCTCAGCCAGCCGGGGGCTGGGATGGAGGAGTCTCAGGTATGCTGAGGGTGGGCCGTGGTCATGTTCTCAGGTACAGCTTTGGCTTTTCAGCCAGGAAGGAACAAGCAAAGAGAACTTGTGCATTGTTCCCACTTGGTTCTGTTCCTTTTCAGTAAAGTTTCATGCAGCCGTGGTCAGTCACTTCTTCCTCCTTTCATCAACTGTTTATATGAAATAGGATCAATGAGCTTAGGAACAAAGTGTCAGTGCTTTAAATAGCATAAAATATTTTTGGCAGTGCTTGATAGTAAACAAACCTGACAACCTGTATATGAGACCAGCCTTCTGTTGACAAATGTAATGGCTCTCCCAGTAATTTTTGAGCTTATGCTGTGCTTTAACAGCAGTGCTAGAAGCTTACAGAGTACTTGTACCCAGAGTTCAGGCCGATACTGTTCAATTCACACTGATATTGTAGTGCAGCATGTGTTTTGGGCCATGGGGAAGTCCTTCTAAGAGAGGAAGCGTGGAGTGGCTTTTACTGCCTTACTTGATCAGAAAGGGGGATGTTGGGCTGTGACTGTGGAGATGAGACTAAGGCAAGTGCAGATCATCACCTTCAGCGGTGTCCTGGTGGGAATCGAGATGCAATGGGAGTCTGCCATGGAGAAGGAAAGACAGTATCTTTTGCAGAAATCCTTATAACTGGACTGATGTCTTTATCCATGTGTTTTAATTGTCTTTCTGCCTCATTGCACAAATCTGGACATTTGTGTTGGTGTTTCAGGGAACATGATCCTCTGAAGCTCTCTGCTGGTATATCGTGGTCACTTTAAACTATTCCATATTTTACTGTGTGTTTTTTACTATTTCAGATATTTCCTACTTCTACAAGCCACTCAAAAATGGTTTACAGTTCTCCAAACTTGAAGACAACTCTGAAGTCCGGTGCAGGGTCTAAACCTCACGATGTGCAAGAAGCCCTTAAAAAAAAACAGGTACTTAATGACTGATGGCTGACTGACAGTGTAACGAGCAAAATGCTTTAAGTGCAAGGTTTGATGGGCACCTGAAGCCTCAACCACTGCTGTACAGCTTTATACGTGGGTGTGGAGTTGGCCGTTGTTATGGGACAGTCTTGCAAACACACATTGGGGTAGTCACGTGTGGAGCGTCCTTTTGGGGTGTCTGACTCAACACACTCAGCCGTGCTGGGCGTTCTGGGTTTGCTTGAGGTTTTCTGGGTTAATCTCTGCAGGTATGAGACACTTGCATGACAGTGCACAGTGTGTTTCTCAAGAGGTGTCTGAAGGGGGCAAGATGTTAGTAAAGTACCTTACAGCAGGAAATTAGCATTTTATTTCTTTTTTATTTATTGAATCAGCTGCACTTCATAGTTGTGTTTTTTGCAGACAGTACTTTTTGTTGTGGATTTCACTTCCATAGCTTGAAGAGGACAATATGATCTCTCTGAGTACATGATGATCTTTATGAGTACATACAATGCTAGGCTGCTTTTTACTGATGGAAAGAATTTTCTCCTCATATAGGAGGCAATGAAACTCCAGCAAGATATGAGGAAAAAGAAGCAGGAGATGTTAGAAAAACAGATAGAATGCCAGAAGGTAAGTCTGAGATGTGGCTAGTAAATACATTCTGATTTTGTACATATCTGTCTGTTCAGGGCTGTTTTTCCTGGAATTTTATGTTTCTGTTCTTTTATTATTGTATAGATGTTGATATCCAAGCTGGAGAAAAATAAGGCTGTGAAACCAGAAGAGAGAGCAGAAATTATGAAGACTTTAAAAGAACTAACAGGAAAAATATCTCAGTTAAAGGACGAATTAAAAACTTCATCTACAACCTCCACACCATCCAAATTGAAGTCCAAGACAGAGGTATTTACTGTGCAACACACTTGCCAGCTTGGATTTTGTAACTATTTCTAATATGTCTTAAAAATGCAGCAGCATTAGATCAAAACACTTGCAAGCAGCATTTTAATGTGAGTGATAACCGTGGACAAACAAGCCGTGGTTGAAGGAACTCCATGACCTAGTTTTGCTTGTAGCTCATTCATGATTGTTCCAGTTCTAAAGCAGAGAATTCTGGGTCCTTCAAAAAGTCAGGGGGACCACACACACACGGAGGCAATTCAAGCAAACGGAATTTAGAGAAAAGTATGGCTATCGTGTCCTGATCTGTCTGTATCACTTACATGACAGTCCTGTCGAAGTGGAATAAAACATTACAAGCGTGCCTTACAGTTCTGCCCTTTCCTTCTGTTTTCTCTTCCCACCTCTTTTTCTCCCAGGCGCAGAAGGAACTGTTGGATGCAGAGCTGGACTTCCACAAGAGACTGTCCTCTGGAGAGGACACGACCGAACTGCGGAAAAAGCTCAACCAGTTACAGGTGGAGGTGAGCTGGTCTGCGCTGCTGCGGTTAATGAGTTTATGAATTCTGGGTGTCTCGGGTCCTCTCACCGTGGGGATGGCTGTGTTCTTTCCCCAGGCTGCCCGCTTAGGCATCTTGCCTGTTGGTCGAGGAAAGACAGTGGCAGGCCAAGGAAGAGGCCGGGGCCGGGGCCGTGGGGGCAGAGGACGGGGAATGTTGAACCACATGGTGGTGGATCATCGGCCCAAGGCACTCACCGTGGGAGGCTTCGTTGAAGAGGAAAAAGATGAATTGTTACAGCACTTCTCTGTACGTGTGACCTGTAAATTAATATACGTTTCTTTTCCTGCTGTAAAATCAAGCTCCTCTTAGAGTAGCAATAAATATGAGCTTTTGCCCAAAAATACAAGGGCTACAATACTGCTGGCTGATGCAGCTGGGAGTCCTCTGGCTCTCACTTTTCTGTCCAAAAAATCAGATTTCAGTGTCACTTCAGTACACTACTGTTGTACCACGTGGTTATGGACACAGAGGAGAACATTACTGCTGGTCCTAACAAACTTTTCCCTCACAGAAATTTGGAGATATTGAAGATCTTCAAGAAGAGGATTCCCCATTAAGTGTTGTTGTAACTTTTAAGTCCCGCTCAGAAGCTGAGAATGTAAGTAGAATCATGGATATATTTTTTCACAGATCTAAAATAAGAATTTGTAATCCACTTGTGTCTACCTTTTGTATTTTAAAATTTTGGAGGCTCCAGTTTGAGCTTGGTGGTGTTTGGTGCTGCTGCAGGTAGTGTCACTGAAGGGGATGTACCTCCTGGTGATCTGAGCAGTGACACAGGGCTGTCCCTGGCAAAGCTGCATGTCCCCGGCAGTTCAGAGCTCTGCTCATCCTCTCTCAGTGCCGGGGCAGGAGCAGGATTTGGCAGGTTTGGGTGTGGCTGAAGTTGCTCTTGGAACACTGAAGTGGGTGATTGTGGTTTATATATTTGAGATCTTCAAACGTGCCTCTGTACCACATGCACAGGGTCTGGCTTGTTGCTGATGTTAAAAGTTCTTTACTTGATCCTCTCTCTGAAAATCTGTGCATTTAACTCAGGCTGCTAACCAGGGATCCCGGTTCAAGGACCGACGGCTCCAGATCTCGTGGCACAAACCCAAGGTACCTTCTGTGTCCACAGAAGTCGAGGAAGAGGAGTCCAAGGAAGAGGTGTGAAAATCTCTTACTAACCTGATCATTCTTACTGGAATCTAATAGCTGAGAGCTCTTAGGATACTGTTTCCCGTGTGCTAAAGAAACTTCATACAAGGTGTTTTTACAAGCTGGTTTTGAATAGTCAGGTACATTTCCCACGTTTTAAAACAGAGAAAATGAGGGGAAAAAAAGACACTTTGTGGATGGGCTGTTAATTTGGCAATGATGTAAACAAGCCTCGAGTTCTGTACGTGCAGGCTGCAAAGCCTTTTACTCCTCGCTCTTAGTGCTCTGCTGTAGGAGAAGTTGTGTGCTCTTCCCTGTAACTCACATTAACACCTTAAGCTTTTTAAGGTTATTTTGCTGTGGCACTTAACAGAAACCCTGTTTGGGAGAGGGTGAGTGGTGGTTTATTCCTGCTTCCTCTGAAGCTTTGCTGTCTTCCTCTTCCCTGACATGAGGCTGCTGTTCTTCCCCTAAAGCTGACGGGATGTGACCGTGTGTGTTTGTGAGACACACGGTAACACCTGAACCAGATACCGGTACAGCTGGTGCTGTGTGCATAGCTTGGAACTTGTGTCTGAAGGTTCTTCTTTTTCCTTCCTCCAGGAGACTGAAACCTCAGATTTATTTTTGCACGAAGATGATGACGATGATGATGAAGATGAGGATGAATCCCGTTCTTGGAGAAGATGAAACTTGATGTTCGAAATGTATAATTTTAGGAATATAGTTCAAACTACATCTTTTAAACGTTTATTTAAGGAAGTTGATGAGCCAAAAAAAGCTTTACTTTCTTTTCAAACCAGAAGATTTACCATGAGCAGTTTGGTATGAAAATATTTGGGACACAGAGCTGTGAGACTGAGCTAGCCAAAGGCCCAGGAACTTCTTACAGGATTATCAAGCTCACCAGGGTGGTGATTTTTTTCTATTTAAGAAGGATAAAAAGGGAGGGAGGGGGGAGGGAGTGGTTGGAAATCAGTATTTTCTTGTCCTCTTTTTGTGTCACCTGTATTACCTTGTTTTGGGTTTTTTATAATGTGATTGATTTGTTAGTTTATAATTGAAAAGATATTACAGGTTTTATTTAGCAATATTACGGGGTTAGGGGAAAGACAAACTTTCATTAAATATTATGAAAGAAAAACTGGCCTCATTTGCTCGTTGAAAAAAGGGAGCATTTTATTTCCTGTGGAGTCTCACGTTGTAGGAATTACTCGTGGCTAGATTCTTGAATCATTTACATCAGTATGTGTGACAGCCGCACAGTCTCTATGTTGTGCTGCTTTTTGTGAGAGGAGGTGGAAGAAGCAGTTTAACAGGGTATTGTTATAACATTGTCCAGTTCACTCTGTTTCTCCAAATTCTGCTTCACTGAAAACAACAACAGGGACACACACTGGAGTGGATTTTCACTCCTTGATTTCCTTCTGTTATTTCAGTGTAAGGCTCAGTGTAAGTCAGGCTGTTTATTGCGTTTCAGTATTTGTGAGCAAGAATGGAAGGAGTTCCAGTCTTCCTCAAAAGCAGCTAAACTGGCCCGTCTGCCAGCCAGGAGCAGCTCCCCTCTCCCTGTTCCCAGCTGCGTTCCGGGCAGAGCCCTGCGGTGTTCAGAGCAGGGTGGGGCTCAGCCCCCAGGGCTGGGGCATCCCGCTCGGGCTGGCCCCAAACCAGGCTCCGGTGTCCCACGGGAGCTGCGAGCTGCGTGGCCGGTGGGTCTCCCTCGGGGCCAAGGGCGGTTCTTGCAGCCGTATTCATTGTCGGTGCCTCAGGGCCCGGTTCCTCGGGGCCCGGTTCCTCAGGGCCCGGTGCCTCGGGGCCCGGTGCCTCGGGGCCCGGTGCCTCGGGGCCCGGTGCCTCAGGGCCCGGTGCCTCGGGGCTCGGTTCCTCGGGGCTCGGTTCCTCAGGGCTCGGTTCCT
>VWPU01001375.1:0-39848 GCA_013398955.1 Callaeas wilsoni | reverse complement strand
CCTCCCCTCCCCTCCCCTCTTTTCTATTCTATTTTTGTTTATGTTTAACTTCTTAGGCTTCTGAGTTTCTACACTTTCCCAAAATATATCTACTATATTTTATCTTTGTAAATACTTCCCGTAATGCCATCTTCGGTCCACTTTCCTCAAATAATGTCTTTTCACATTTCTCCTCAGCCACAAACACAAGTGCTTTTGCATACTCTGATGCTGTTTCAAGTAGTGCTTCCATTCAAGTGGAGGAAAAGCTATAACTCGACTCTCCTCTTATAAAGCATTGAAAAGTTTAAGAAGCAACAATCACATCAGGCTGATATTTCCTATGTCCTCAGCCTAAGGGTAAAATAAAATGTGAGGACATTTTGGAAAAGTTTCATATTGCTGCTTTTTTAATTTCGGAGCTTGAAAACTAAATAATGTTTTCATCATTAGAGAGCATTTTTTATGTTTTCTTTGACAATAACTGACTCAAAAATAGCTTCACTGTTGGATTTCCTCTCTCTTTGAATCTATGTATCAATTAAGGAAGTTGTAATTCTAATAAATAAGCACATAGGCACAAGAGGAACCAGTGCTACTCATTGTTTAGGGAAATAATTTGGCGTTTAATGAGTTCTTTATGGCTGAAGAGGCTGGTAATTAACAATTCATGTTGGGAGGGCTCTGGGCACTTCCTTCTAGGAAGCACTGTAGTTGTGGGTTTATTTATAACACAATCTTTCATATTTGCTAAATCATATGCATTCATGTTATCCCAGCTGTTGTTAAATGAACAAATTAAATCCATATGTAAAATGAAACAACTGGAAAACAACTAAAATGTTATGGTTGTGGGTTCGATCCCTGCATGGCCATTCACTTAGGAGTTGGACTTGATGATCCTCGTGGGTCCCTTCCAACTCAGAAGATTCTGGGATTCTGTTATCTATGAAACGCTTGGTACTATCCATCTTGCAGAATGCTCTCGTGAGCCATAGTTGAAAAATAAAGGGAACTCTGAAAGAGGAATTATATCAGCAAGTGAAATGAGTTAGGGATTCTTCCTTTCATCACCATGAATTCAATCAGGAATTACTGACACTGGAGAAATAATTATGTGCTTAGTGGAAAGTAGCGGTAGCTGGTACAGCTATAAAAAGTAATTTTTATTCTCTGCACTGCTCTATATGAAAGTACTTTATTTACAGTGGAGAGTTGTAGTAGCTGGTACAGGGCTGTGTGTTAGTTTTAGTGTGAGATTAATGAACTTATACCGAGTTCTGTGTTTTTTATTGCTCCTATTCTCCCTAGTTTGGAAGAATAATCATTGAAACAAAGACCTGGAAATACAGACTTCCATTGATTTATAGTCTAGAAAAGAGAGAGGAAGTAAAAAGCAGAAAACAGACAAATAAAGGCTGAAATGTTGTAACTGTTAATTCCAACATACACTAATATATTTTCTTAACCTTCTTAATTTGGTTACACTAGTTCTAAATAATTTTGATTTGCTGTGTAAATGTGTTTCTAGTAGCAAAACAGTTCCAAGGAATGGTGCCCAACATTCTTCAGACTGGTTGTTATATCAAGGCTCAGGAGAAACTCTTAAGAATAACAACATTGTACAGTCTTAATTACTGACATTTTTAGATAAATGTGCTCAAAAGTTTTCTGTCTCATGATTTTATAGATCAAACGGATCTGAGTAAATCCAACTAAACTTTCCACTGACTAAATGTCTAGGTATCATCTAGGTAAAAAGAGTGTAAATCAAATCAGTGGCACTCCACAAGAAGATCAAATATGAAAAAAGCCTGTACATTTTTTTTCTTCTTACTAAGAAAAAGGTCTTTAGTGAGGAAGGCAGCCAGTGAGTGGGCACAGCAGAAGGGAGCAGCATTCCCTGTCTGAGAGGGCTGAGCTCAGTGCCCGTGGATGAGCCCACAGATGAAGGCAGACAACACAGACTCAAACACAGACTCTTCCTCTCCTGCCAAACAGGACTGGAAGTGATCTGAAGTGCAAAAAGAGACAGAAACCACTGACTTTAGTGGAATGTGAGGCATGCTTTCTCCTTTGTTTTCCAGCATGCTTGACTGTTAAAAGGAAACATTGTCTCCAGCTTTGAATCTTTCCAGCTATAACATCGGTCAAAGCTAAAAGGTGCTGAGCCCTTTCTGAGGAGGAGCAGAGCCCCATGAATTCCCAGGAAGGCAGGAAATGCTAAAGGAACAGCCTTCCAACACTGAAACACGTTTGCAGCTTTCAAACCGTAGTGTTTCTGTGTAATAAAACTGCCCTGCTGGTACTAAATCTAATCAGTACCACGTGCCCCATCTCCCATGTAAGCATGTTTTGGAGAATACTTTCTACAATAGCTCATCCGTGGATTCAACCACAAATGAAATGTCTTGCTTACGTTGCACTCCCTTTCCTGCCTGCCTGCACAGAGTAAAATGGACTGTTTCTTCAGTTATTAGGCAGTTTGTCTTTCTCTCTTCTTCAGTCCCAATATATTCAGCATCCCTCCAGGGTTATTGTATTTCTAAATTCACTGTATGCACATAGATGCATACACATGCAAATATAAAGATAGCATGACAATTTCCTATAGCAATGCAAATGGGAAACAAATATGGAATTGTTCTGACTGAAAAGTCTTTATGAAGCATTCTGTCACTGAAAAGCTTTTAGCTCTAATTATACATATCTGAAATCAACGGAGCCCTATGAATTGCTAAGTGTTTTAGGTAACAAAAATAATACATTTCAAATCAGACCTTAAATCTTGTAAAACAGTATGGAAATAAAAATTAGTAAAATTTTTTAAAATCTAGCTGTTTTCTTACTTATTCACTCCCACAGTCCACTAAGCCACTTGGCCATTCACCAGCATCTCTGAGGAACCTTACTATCCACAGTTAGAACTTACTACCATTCCCTAGGAAAAATGTTTTGGAAAAAAAGATCCATGTTAAAAGCTTGCAGGTTCTCTTCTTTTTTATTATCTCATTTTTTATTTATTGGATTCCTGGGAAAAATGGGCTTTTCTGACCCTTCCACAATGGCCTCTCCATATACTTTCCTGCACTAAAATTCTCTGTGTTCCTTACACTGTATACAGCAAGGTTCCCTAATTCTTGGTTTCCTCAGAGGTGAAAGACTGGATCATTCCTTGTGGATTTGTGATAATATTATCACTGGACTGCCAGCCCAGCTCTCAATGCCTTGTATTGCTAAAATGAATCAGCTTTTGATACAAAATGGTTTCATTTTCTTGATCGAAATTTGAACAGGCTTCTGGTGTGCTTGTCCAGTATACTTTGAGAAAAGTCACATACTAGTTTGGGTTTCATTCTTAGAGGGCTCACTAGTCTTCTGAGGTTACTCTATTGCTGTTTACACACTGTCACTCCTGAATGGTAGAGGAGGATCCTCAGATTTGACACAGGAAATCATGGACTATTCTATGATTGACCAAAAGTGCATTTTTAAAGTCAATCATATAGCACATGTGAATGAATGAAAGAAAAACAAATGGAATACATTTGTAATTTCCTCAAAATTTTGGTCTCCTTAAAAGCTCTCTGAGAAACTAAACATATTTCATTATCAGTGATCTGTTAATCATAACCCACTCGTGAGTTACTGTCCCATTTTAAATTTGAGAAAATAACAGCAAAGAGATCAAATGGTTTCTTTTGAGTCATAAGAGAAACATCAATGCTGGTATTCCAGCAACATGCAGAGGCTGCATCTGAGATTTGTGCTTTGAGGGCTGTGCAAGTGAACAGTTTCCAGTCCCACAGAACTGAAACCCTAAATGAAGACAAATAAGAGGTTATGGTGGGAATGGAAGGACAAGAGGGGTAAGTGACTTTCCTGTAGTCACACAGACAGAAATCCAGTTCTCTGATGCCACACTGAGATAAACAGTATAAATGTCAAACCTGCTTCCTAGATAGAGTCCAGACACGTCATTCCATGCCAGAGGAGCTAAACTACCCTTTTCTCTCCCCCATCAACCTTTTCTCATTCTTCTTCCATTTTTATATGCTCTTAATCTCAAATGTTATTCCAAAGGTTTTCTGGTTTCTAGATATCTTCTTGGATGGGAAACAAAGCTTTAGGTTTCTCGGAGGAGAGAGCTGCATTCTCCTGTAAAACAGATACATAATCAGCCAGAGCATGACCCTCCCTTTAGCTCTCAAAGCTGTAAATAATTTATAATACATGTTCCATCAATGCTTTGGCAGAACTTTTCCAGTAATGATTGCAGGGAAGCAATAAATTTGGAAACACCTATTATAAAACTTATGTACAAGTCCAGAAGATACATTAAATGTTTGCATTTTCCTTATTTCTTTTATTTCAATTAGCAGCATACACAATCTACTTAGGTTCCTCTCTAATAAAACCAACAAGTCAACCATGCTTTATCAAAAACAAAAGTTAATGGTAATCTGAAGTCCAGTAGGAAATTATCAGGATTATTAATATGTTTTTGGGATTCTTTTACAGTTTGATTACCTTCAGGATTTATGTGAAAGACTAAATTACCTATATAACCAGTTTTGGAGCTATTATTTATGATACTTGATTATCAAGAATCAATGTCCTGGTAAAAATCATATTGCAGAAAGCATGAATTATTGTGGAGTAACCTCTGGTTCAATGAGACCTGGAGTGGCTGAATCACACTCCCAGGGGAGCAAGAACTCTCTGCTGTATTCCTTCTTCTCATCTTGTCCAATTGGACAAGAAGTGCAAAGAAGCAGACAGTGGACCAATCCTTGGCTCTACTCACGACTAGAGCATTAGTGAGACTGTGTGAGCCCAAGTGAAATGTTAAATAAATGTATTTTTTTCAAAATTGCAATCTTTGAAAGAGAACAAAAGACTGTTGTCTCTTCCATAGGTTACCTGGGCTGCTCCTAAGAATGGCTCAGAAAGAAGTCTTCTGTTAGCCGTAAAGATTATACCATAGTAGGTTTAACCTAAAGTTTCTATTGACTATTTAATACCTTATTATTTCAATGTCTCTTTATGAAGTTTAAAAATAAAAGGGTTTTTTATTGCCGTACTGAAAACTAAGTATCCCTCCTCCTTCACCTAGAAAAGAATGTTATTTTTTTCCATTAGAAAAGTGTTTTTATACAAAGGCTAAATCTTGTTAAATTGAGTCTAAAGCAATTAACCTATTTCTTACTGTCAGATTCAATTGTAATTTGACCTAAATGAAGACTAAAACCTGTGCTATACCAAATTACATTTTTGTGTTGCGCCTGAAAACACATCACAGCTGAAACAGGCTGTGCACATGTGAATGAAACAAACTCAAACGAGGGGCTGCTTTAGGATCAGCATTTTGGAGGCGAAGTATTTTTTTCAGTCAAGAGTAAATCATATAATCAGAAATTCAGTGTGTAATTTGTATTGTGTTTCGGTTTAAAAAAAAAAAGTATTTTGAGAAGTCCTTTAATGACACAGTTTGTTCAGTGTTTAAGCAGAATAATCAGGGGACACATACACACACACATACATGTATATATATCTATGACATGTTATACCTATAGACCATGCTAAGATCTCCTCTATACCATATCTGTGATTATTTGAGCTTGTTTGGAGACTGCCCAGATGTGTTCCTTTCCATTTGAGAGTCCTGCCCTGAATTACAGACAACCACAAGTGGGAGGCAGTCTGAATATGTACCAGAAAAAGTTAAAAATACTTTGTAGCAGCTTGTTAGAGCAGAGGAAATCACTTGACTGGACCAAGGTCTGTGGGATTTGTCATTCCCATAGAGCTTGTTTTGACTCCACTGGAGATTGCATGGGATGATTGAATACTTAAGTTTCTACCTCTTTTGTCTGAAAAATTACCAGCAACCAGAATTGTCACATTTTGACAGATGGAAAACAACTGTTCTGTATTCTATAAGAAGTGAGGTTTTCTTTTTGTCCTGATGGATGTTCAGCAATGCAGTTCCACCTCTGCCTCTTTGTGTTATAACAGGAGCAGGATAGAGGAGCTACATTTTGAAATTTGACTTAACTCTTGTATTGCTGACCTACAGACTAACTGCACAAAGACCTGCACAAAGAGAACCCATGACCCCATAAATCCTGCAAGTTGCAAAAGGCCATGGCTATGTCAACTGATTCATTTCTCTGTTATTGGAAAACCAACTGTGCTACAGTAACATGTCGTTCTTTAAAGGTCACAGTGAACAGGGCTCTGATAAATCAGGCTTGACAGCCACATAGTGGGTCTGTGATAACAAAACAAGCTTTAAAATAAGTAAACAAAAAAGTAGGTGGAACAGAAAAATCATAAGCAGGAAAGCAGCACATTTTCTGCTGTCTGGGGCATTTTTCAGGTGCTCATCACAGTATTGATTCCAGGAGGGCAGGAATCTCGTACAGTTCTTTATCCTCTATACTTACTACTAGACATATGTAGACAATCTACTCATTTCTTCAGACAAAAAAACATTTAAATTCCTAAAAAGAAATTATGCTTCAAACTTCATGCCCATAATGGTAACTTCAGTTGTCACCTGTAAGACTGAAAATAGAAGGATGAGATCAAATACATTAAAATGAAATTTTAAGTACCAGATCTTCTGCAATAACAAAGCAATGTTAGATAGATGGCCGTGGTTGAGAGAGTCTGGCAGGAATATGCTTCTGGATTTCACAGAGAGACAGTAAACAAACATTTTACTCTCAAGATATACTAAATTGAGGGCACTGTTTTTGATTATTGCTTTCTGTGTGTTTTTAGCATGCACAGACTCACCATTTATATAATCCAGCTATCTGCATGCTCAATGTGCTTGTTTGTCTCAGCAGTCAGAAGGGTACTTGCATCCACAAGGCCTTGCTCAGACTTTCATATTTCTTAGTGAAGTTCAAATGTAAGAATTTAATTTAATAAAATACAAGGTGTATATTGCACTTGTGGAGCATTAACATCATTAATTAAAATTAATATAGCAGGAAGATACAGGTATTTAGCATTAACCAGGATCTCTGCATCTAAAGAAAAATGTCTGTTTATCAAAATCCTAACTACCCATATGATTGAATTACTACAATGTTTTAATTTTGTCTGAATGTATATTTTGTTCTATATCTCAATATTTAGTCTGAAATTAACTTACTGTATCTCAAATTATCACAGAGTATAGACCTAAGGAAACAATGTCAGACTCTCTTTTCCCCCAGACTTCCCTGAGCTACTCCAACAATCCCAACAGTGCTAAATCCAGCTAATTAAGTTGGGATTATGTTTGTTTTCCATTATCACAGCAATCACAGTGTGATAGATTAGTTTCCTAGAGAGAACATGAGGCACTGGATATGTCTGTTATGTAAAATAAGGTACACTGCAGAGATTCATGAGATACTGCTACCTCAAACTACTATTTTTATATGGCATGATACACTGTCAGTAGAAATACCACCTTAGGTACAAACCCCCAAAGTAACTGTATTTACTATTTGCTCTGAATACTAATAATTGGATTTTTAAATTAAAAATAAGACCAAAATGTCAAAATACTCTGTGTGCAATGGTGACTAAAGATAAGACTTTATTACATGAATTGAACAAAAAAACCAGGGTGGCTGCTGCAGGCTTTTTTCATAAAAAAAGAGCTTAGAGAAGAGGTATCTGACCGAGAAGACAGGCCAGAAAAATGTCAACTGACCCACTGTGGAGAAGCTTGTCACAAACTGTAAATAGTTCTGCTTTGATGTCACAAATAAAGCCCTTCATACAGACTGGAATGCTTGGTTAATTGAATGTGACTTTTTCATTGATGTGATATGAAAACTCCCAAGGCAGCTTCTGAATTTTATCTAAGACTTCCTTTTCCTCATTTAAAGCTGAATGATTTCCTTCCATGGTTTTATCAATGGGCCAGAAAGGCTGATAATATTGCTTCCTTCCCCTGTTAGATGTGTTTGGACTTCTGCCATCCTGTCTTGAAAAGTAATACATTTGATTTCCTGTCCCGGGTAGAGCAACTGCCTTCATTCATAAAATGGAAGATTAACGTAAGCAGTGGAAAATCAAGTTAAGAGACGGTTTGCATCTGAGCTATTTGAATTCCCAGCCACTGGCCCCCAGTAATTTACTGCTGTAAGGACACTGCATGAGCAGCAAGCGGCAAATGTCTCCTCAGAAGACTGCTGTGAACTACTGTGACCTCTCTCCAGGAGGGAGGTGCTAAGGGACTGAAACTCTCCTCCCGCCTCTCCCTTATGATTCTGCTCTTCCCGCCCCTTCCCCATTACACACTTTTGATACAGAGCTCTGTTCTTATCAGCCCTCTGCACACCAGAATGAAGTAGGTGCGAGGGAGATGAAAGCATGACCTCATTTAATCCTCCACTGTACCTCTCCTATGAAGGAGAGCTTCTAGAGCTACAGCCAAAAGTGATTCTGCACTTTTGAGGCATAATAGAAAAGCTCTTTCCCTTCCTACTTCATCTCCTCAGCAGGAAGAATAATTCTGGACTTAACAGAATCTTCAGCATTTATCCTAAATGTTCTTGCATCCCCTCTTGGACCTCAGCCCAACACACGAGGGAGTGCAGCAGCTACAGGGAGCTTGACACAGCTCCTGTATATAAATGCTACGAGGCGTGAATCATTAAAGTTATCTGGTTCCTGAACACAAGCACAAAGGCAACAGCTGTTTTCACGAGATAGGCAATATCACATCCTACTGCACCTAAAAGAAAGAATCAATCCGGAACTGTGGCATTAAATAAAAAATACCCCCATTGATTAATATGAAGTTTCCATAGCTCGTTTCTTGTGTCAGTTTGAGACATATTTAATTTGTCAGACAGTTTTCTAATAGAATTAGCCTCAGTCTGGTGTAGCATTCTCATTTCCTTGCCAGAAACACCTTTTGCAGAACTCAATGCAATCTGAATTTCATATTCTCACTTCAGAAAGGGAAGTATTTCATTGAGGAGTGATCTCTCCTCACATGGGCAAGACACAGCTCATGACTGCCTCATAGCTCATCAGCCTGGAATGCAAGGGTGATACAACACGGCTTTTTCACTGCCTTTCTCCTTCCAATCTCAGCTTCTGTTGCAGCAGCATCAGTGAAGCCATCGGTGGTGCTGGCTGCCCACCCTGAGACGCATGCCCAACTCGGCAGCTGTTTCCTGCAGCTTTACCGTGTGCCTTCCTCAGGGTGAGAGAACCCCAAGGTCCCTGCCCGGCCCACCCCACATTCCTCTTAGCACATCCCCACTTCTCCTCTAAGTTCTCTTTTATTTTTCTAGTTACAGTTCCAATCCTCTGCTCCTATTTTCCTCTCCCCAGATACTTCCCTTTCCTTCATGCCCGCCACCCATCCTCTGAATTCTTTCTTGGATCAAAGCAGTGTGTGGAGCACTGAGCTGCTCTCCTTCCGAGGCTGCACTGGCACTGCCAGGATGTCCTTTGTGGTTACTCAGCAGCCCTGCTCCAACAAACACTGAGGTACTGCAGAGCTCTGCGCATTTTGGTGATTGTCTCAGAAAACCTGGGACATATTTCCTGCCCATAAAACTAATTTGGGAAGGGTGGAATAGGCTGCCTATGCTTATGTCATTTTACACAAAAAAATTATTTTCATGCAAGGCTTTTTCTTAGAGGCAGCATCTGCATAATAATACAAATACAATATAAAACTATCAACCAGGTTCCATTCGAAGAAAAAATACACACATACATAAGTACTTAAAAAATACATATAAATATGTACTTACGGACATATACATAACCACTTATATAGAAGTAGATTAATGATTCGGGTTTTTTTAATTTCTTAAATCCTATAGCAAACAAATTCTATGCTTCCAAGCTTAGAAAAAAAATAAAAATAGTGCCATCCATTCAACTGCTGAGACCTACAGTTGAAAGAACATAGAACAAATTAAATTCCTAAATTATGATATGGTTAAGTTGAATATAGTTTGGAAAAAACTGCACTTCTGGTGAAAATCAACCTCTTGAGGATATTTAAGAGATTAAGTCAAAATATGGGCAATTTACTGCCAGAAGAAGGAGGAGCCACAGCTGTGTGAATGCAGTAGCAGAAGGACAATGCAGATCACAGCTGAATAAATGCAAATTTTTTTGTACTTTCAAAAATAGAGATTTAGAAAATCATTCTGCCATATTCATTTAATCAACATTAAATCAAACCTTTAATATTGCCTCTGCTTTTATGAAGCTAGACAGCATTTTAACGTTTTGCTGTACTGTATGGCAATGGGATCAGGCCCCTAGTAAAAGTTACGAAACTGAAGAAACTTGGCTCAAAAACAAGTTCACCAGATTCTCTGAAGCTGGGGTTTTCTTTCCTCAGAATACATCCTCATTCTTTCTGCTATGTTTTAATGTAACTCATGATATGCCTGATCTTAGATAGCATCAAAAGTGGGAAATCACCTCATAGATGCCATTAGATGATTTCTCTGTCTTTCCTAGGAACTCCTTGATAATTTAGTTCTTCTCCAGAACTTTGCTTTCTGTATTGGGACACTTTTCCTCATTTCTTGAAATCCTGCCTAGAGCTGAAAGCAACTCCAAATGAATTGGACATATTCCCTTTCCAGCCACATGTTGGTTGGGAATGTATGGCATTCCCAGCAGAACTGTCAAAGTCAGAAAATGGAACAACCATACACATCAGGAATTGCTTATTTAATGGTTTCTGTCTATATGCAGGTTGAAAACCTGTGGAGGCTGTGATTTTCCTTACTTAAATAATTGACAATTATGCATGAAAATTTACAAATTTTCAGCACAATAGTTCTTGATCCATTGTTTTAATAAATCTTTAAGCCTTTGTCATTCCAAATGTGATTTTGAGCAGTGCTCCCAGAATCTTAGGTCAGCAGACTGGTTGTTTTTTCCTTTGTTGACAAATGACAGATAGGTAATTAGAGTATGTAAGTATGGAAAATTGATTTTTAAGTGCTTTATAAGGGTTTTTTATTTTACTATTCTTCCAGTTTCTGTCAGTCCTTTGCATCCACTCACCCACATCCTCCTCAGGTATTTCTGTCCTTTCAGGATATCTTCTAAAATTTAAAAAAGTAATCCAGAGTAACACAATCACCCTCTCTCTTTAAATCAGTCTTTCCTCTTTTCTCTTACAATGCATACATTTTCAAGCAATGATGGATATAGAGGTTAGGCTAAGATATTTCCTTGGGTGTTTCCCTGATTGACTTGCTCTCATCCTGTGTGTTCCCTAACTGTGAACAGCAGGTTCTTTAGTTTCTTTGAACAACTCATCTAAGTTTTCATTTCCAAGTGTTAGTGAGACAGTATTATTTTAATGTCACTTGAATTATGATAGTATCTAGAAAATTCATCTCTACATACTGTGATATCTCCTGTACAAAGTAATAAATTATAGTCCCTGATAATCCAAGAAAAAAGCAGCCATTAGCTCTGCTAAGGCAGGATGGGCCCCTTGCATTTCCAGCGGATTTTGTTCATCAGCTCCTGAATGTTTCAAGTGATTTTGTTTCCAGCACTTACTCTGGGAGACTATTTCACAATCAAATATGTCACTCTGTCACAAAGTTCCTCCTGCTATTCAGCCGACCATTTCTGTTTCCTTTTAAAGTGCAATATTTCTGTTTGTATTGCCCAATGCACCTCAGAACCTCTGGTAAGA
This sequence comes from Callaeas wilsoni, assembly GCA_013398955.1. Taxonomy (NCBI): domain Eukaryota; kingdom Metazoa; phylum Chordata; class Aves; order Passeriformes; family Callaeidae; genus Callaeas; species Callaeas wilsoni. The sequence goes on along the minus strand of VWPU01001375.1, from coordinate 28,162 downwards.
GCCACAACAGGATTTTGACACATTGGGTTGTTTCACATCTGGGATAACTGTACAGGAAATAATATCTTCTCCAAATTTTCTCATTTTATATTTTGAAGTATAAAATAAAGTTGTCTATGAACACCTAGAAAAAGCCATGCTCAGAAACAGAAGAGTATCAATTTGTAGTTACATAGATATTAAAGCTTCTTCATCCAAGGCTTAATCTGCAATATTTTCTTTACTTCCTATCCTGTTTGCTGCTGAACTGCTTTTGCTGTCATCATTCTTGCATCATATTTTCTGCCCAAATTCTATGACATTGTGATAGTCAAAAATGCTCAATCTGTATTATCTTCCCTTTTTTCTGCTCAATTAATATTAAAGGAATTTATTTTTGGTTTATGATTTGGGAGAAGACTGAGACAAGTTACACAACCTTTGCCTGTGCTCAGACCAGATCTAAGCCTTTGAACACCTAATTGTTAAGTTCAATTCTTCTGTAACAAATAGGAAAAAAGAGCCATGTTTTTAAACTAGAGTTACAACGTTTTTGGTAATTTGACATAGTAATTGGCAACTGTGAAGCTCTGAGTGTCCTAAGAGAAATTAAGAATGTTGTATTTAATGCCTCAGTTTTCAGATTGTAATTTTTAAAACTAAGTGGCAGAGAAAAAAACCCATTCTTTTATTTGTAAACTGGGCATACATAGAGTTTTTAACTCTATGTTTTTCCTAATGCTTCAAGAGCCTTTACAGATACAGTCTGACATTACATTTAAAGGCATAATTAATCCCTGGAACAAATCTACTGACAAACATCATTCTACATGAAAGAAACATTTGAATCCCCAAACTTTAAAAGATGTGCCAGGTCTGAAAAAGTAAGACTTACATTTAGTAAGACCATAGTCCTAGTGATGTCACTTCTAAAAGCTTATTGTTTGATAAACCTAAACCACAGCAGATGGAATCATTATTCTGTATGTCTCTGAATGTCTACTGGTCACTGCATTCTTCAGGCAGAAGAAATCCTGCTTGTGATTAGAGTGAAAGCAGAGTGGCTGCCAAACATCTGTGAGAAATTGAACATTTTTCATTTATAATCTGAAACCTGAGTGGACAACTAGTTGTTGGCCTCTTCTGTCTAGACTGATGTTGTTCCCCACCCCCAACTCCCTGTGTAAGGGTCAGCCAGGAACCTGCAGGATGGAAAGAAAATGGTCCACAATGACTAACACTTTTTACTCAAGTAATCAGAGTTCACTTCTCCACTCATTTCTTCCACCTCTGTCAAAGTATAAGTAAGAGAAAAGCATGATTTTAGAGTTGACACCTATGAAAATGAAATGCCTGGCACAGGTTCTGAGAAAAGGCATGCCCTGGTTTTAATTTGTGTTACGTAGAGGGCCTCTAAAAGTGAAAAAGCATGTGGTGTGCTCGAGGCCCCTTGCAGCTAAGAGACTGCAATGGGAGTAAGTTCATTTATGCCCTCACTTTATTTACAGTCCTTTCCACATGAAGGTGATCTTTTAATCACTCAGAGTTTCATCCTTAACTCTTTCTTTGAGCTTTTACCTCTAATAAAAATCTCTCTTACAAAGGACATGGTGGCATATTAGTTAAGCTTTCCAAATAATGCCTAGGTAAAAAAAGTTAATTATTATAGTCCTTCCTTTGACAGACTGGAAAAGTGAGTTATGGCAATGTATTTTTAGAAAAAAAAGTGGTGAGGAAGATGTTTAAACTTACATGCCAAGATTTCAAATTAAGAGCAACTATAAGTAGTTAGAGGCTGAATTTTGAAAGGCTGATCATAGAGAAACTCAACTAAGTTTAATTTAATAACTAATTAATAATACAAGCCTAGCCATGAAATTGTACATGTATAAGACTGCTACATCCACTGTATCAGTGTGTCCTTAATGAATTAAATAAACAGTGTTACGTGGGAAAGGTGAAAAGATTTGGATGCAGTTAATATCAGATCAGCATGAAGCCAGCACAGCACAGCTCAGAGGTCAAGATCTCAGCAGAGATGATTCTCAGAGAAGCTGGAGTCATGCCACCATAGATCACAGTACCAGTGGCAGGAAGTTGGAGAAAGATGGTGCTCATGGGATCTCATATATTTAATCCATTTTGAAAATTTATCTTTTTTTGCCAATAACAGCTGTAATTCTACACTTCAGTTTCCTTTTCATCTATGGGATGGGAGAGTATCAGCTTGCAAGATGACCCTATTGTTATTTAAATGAAGCTTTTAGCATTTAATCATTATAATACAGTTTTGTACCCAGCAGATTAGATACAAGAATTTGTATAGTAACATCTGTGATTAACATGACAAATTGTCTCTTTTTTAGTTCCCATGGCATTATCTCTACAGAGAACTGGATTTTTTTTTTCTTTCAAAAATATTAAGTAAATCTGTGAATTCTATTGTACTTTTATCCACTTTACAGTGCAAATGTTCTGATTCATGGGAAGTGCTTTTTGCTAATAATGACACAGTGTCTAAGAGTTTGTGCTAAACCTTTAATCAAATTCCTCCTGTTTTGTTTTTGCTGTTGGACATAAAATGAGAAATGGTCACAGAATTGCAAGCTTGGAGAAAGATCAAAGAGACAGTAAAAAATAAAGCAAGTATACATAACTGCAATGAATATTGCTGATAAGCACATCCTAGTGGGTACAGAAATCACACAATACTGTTGTGACCACTCTCAAAGTTTGAGTTGAAACTTGGTATTTGCCTGAACAGAGACACAAAGCTTGTAAATACAGCTTATTTCTAGTAAAATCAGTTTTTATTACCATAGAGTCTAGACTGAATTGAGATTGGAATTCAAATCTTCATAGGTACTGTGCAGCTGAAAAAGGATAGAAGGAAATATTGAAGAAAGGTGGTAATTTTTTCCATTTTATAGATTGAAAACTAAAATACAAAATGATTTCAAGCTTAACTCAAACCCCAGTGATTTCTATGGGCTGTGGTTAGACTCTTGGATTATATCCATGGTGTAGCACCTGCCCAGCTGCAGGCAGGACAGTGCAAGGGCACCGGCAAGATGAGCCAGTAATGCAGGTGGCTCTGCAGAATATGGGATAAGGCAGCAGGGACACTGCTGACCAGCACCATGGAGGTCTGCAAGGACCCACAGGAGGAGTGGGTGTTTCTGGAGACATCCCTTAGTTTACTCACAGTGTGTCTTTATGATTGCCCAGGGGCAATCAACATTTAAGACTGAGATCAAGAGGGAATTTGGCTTTAAGGACACTATAACAGGCATTCTTTTATCCACACACAATATAACTCAATGTTATATGAGCATTTGAATTTAGACCCAAGCTTCCCGTAATTCAGGAATTCCTCTAGTTTGAGTCCTTCAGAAATCAAACAGTTCATTTCATCCAAACACATGCAAGTTTGGATGCTTCTCTAAGTCTCCAGAGTCTGCAAAAGTAGGGCAAGAAATCTCATAAAAATGTGTGTGACTTCAAGGAGAGTTCCCTGCCAGGTGTGGCTGCAGAATCAGACCTGATGAAGTTCTCCTTTTGCTCCAACTTCATTTTCCAGAACCCCCCCGGTAGATTTGGTTCCATGCACATAATCCCAAATATGTGTGCATGAGCTATAAAGACATTCCCTCATCACTCAAAAGTGGGGTGTATTTATGGAAGACTGGGAGAAATTCTCATTCCAATGATTTAAAAAGATTGCAGTTAATGACCTGAATCCATGCCACTGCCAAACGAAACTATAGTAAACTAAAGAATTTGAGTGTTTCTGTACATTCCATTCTTGACTGAAACTTTGTCAGTCAGCTCACACTTTCTGCGAACACAATGGATTCATGATCATTAGATTTACTTTTGTACTTTATTGCTTAATTTAAATCATTATTTTGCAAAAAATAGAAATTACTATGTAGATAATAATTTATATTCTCATTTTGTCCACACTGTGTTTCTCAATGTATTCTTTAAATTTAAAATTGAAATTATCCTGTATTAATATTGCATTTCCCATTGTGTTCCACGTATAAATCCCAGCATGACTGCTATATGATTTTTGATTACTGTGGAACAAAGCACTTGCAGAAGATGTGTTCAGCGCTCAGTTTTCAGCAGGGCACACTAGTCCAGCATTTTTAAGCTACAGAATGAATAGACCCTTACAATCTCAGATGAATACAGAGCCTTTTCTTGAGATTTTAACCAGCAATATCTAGCCATGGGTTCCCTGAAAAATCAAAGTTCAACCTGTTTACCATGTACCTTACTAAAGAGTCTTTAATGCTGCAGGTTCTGCAGACTACGTGGCCTGTTAAAAACTTCACAATAGGTGCAAAATAACAAAATGCAACATTTTTACTATTTCAGTGTTCCATATGATTGTTTCTTATTGCACTTGATGTTCTTGAATTCAAACAACAAATTTTGTAATCCTGCAGCCTTTGACAGCTGCAGTTGCTCCACTGCTTTGCTCTTTAAAAGTGTCTATCATCTTCTTCCTTCAGTATTTTGTGAAATTTCCAACTCTGCAAATAATCTGCCTTTATAAAGTAACATAGAGATATGACTAAATATTTAGGACTCGGATCAGCATGCAAGAATTATGATAATATTTAAAATTACTGCTTTGATTGTCTTTCTATCTTTGACAATATTCCTCATATTTACAAGACATGCTGATCCCCAAAAAACATCTCTAGTAGACAATGTGCTAAATCCATATAATAATGCAATGACATGCAGAGTATGTTTGCAATGGCAGCATGAAACATGCACTAACATTGCTTAAAGCTTACCAGCTTCTTTTCATCATTTTTACTGCCTCATTTAGGAAAGCATTAAAGAATTGAATAATGCAAAGGTACTTTTAAACTGAGATGTATAGCTTATAGTATTTGCCACTAATGGGAACAAGCAGTACTATATGATGCTTAGCTTAGTCAGTGAAAAACTCATGTGAGTTACCATAAGCTTTTAGTCAGACATTCACGTGAAATCTGTAAAAATCGTTTCCAACAATTCTGAGGCCATAAATCCTTCCTTAAAATGACACACCAACCTCCATCATTCTTTTCAGATTAAGATTTTCTTCTCTTCTGTCTGGGCCTTGAAGGTTATGTTATACATAAATATGTATAAACCATATTTATTTCCATATTACACAAAACCTCATTCTATTTCCTCTGAAGGTCTACTCCCCATGTACAGCACTTTTATTTTACATTGACTTTTAATATAAATTTTTTCAACTCCAGGTTTTTAAGACATCTGCTTGCCTTACACAATTTATTCTAGTACATTTACTCCTTTATTTAGCCATAGACACCATAGGAGAACACACTCAACTCTTCACCACTGCCCTCTGCCACAGCTGCCACCTTCCCCTCCTGTGTCTGCAGCTCACTCGGGCCCTGCTCTTGCAGCACCGAAGGCTGCAGAGCATCATGTGGGGCCCTCAGTGGGGTTTGGAAGTCACAGATTTTCCCAGCAGGACAGGGGAAGCAGGAGAAGCTTCACGGTCCTGGCAGTGAAGCCTGCAGAGCTCTGGATAGCTCTGCTGCAGGGGTGCAGAGCTGTACAGAGAGGACCCATCCTCTGTGGTTCCCCTGCAGCAGGGGAGCCCTGGGGGCGTCTCACTGCTCACCCTGGGAGAAAAGTCTACGTTCTCCATATGCAGTCCTGTTTTATTCCACAAAGAATAGCCACAGATTTGAGGACTGCAGCTAAAAGCAAGCCCATGAGAAGTTTTAGATGTTAGGAGCTTGGACAAAGATCAGATGACTCTGCCCTGCCTGACAATTTGTTTTATGTCATCTGTCTGTAGTAAGCACTTTTTAAAAGTGGGTTGAAGTACCTCCTATCCTGCTGCTATTCAAGTTCAAACCTCCTCGTGTAAATCCTAGTCCGCCCTCAGCTTGTTCTTGCTAATCAGGAATTCTTAGAACAATACAAACACATTTGTATTTTTAGTACACATTATGTCTTTTCCATCTGCAAGACACTTAGTTAAGCTACTTCCCTTTTCTATTGGCTAAACTATTTTACTATTCTGTATTGAGTATATGGATTTATTATCATAGTAGAGTTTGAGATTATATTAGGACTTCTGACTTCATAAAACGGGCCAAAGACATAGGATAGCAGAAATAAAATTTAAATTAGTGTTTTACACTTTTAGCATTTGTTCTCACCGGAACAAAACATATGACTTCCGAACAACTTAGCAATTTAAGAAACTAGGAAACGGCCAGCACACAGAACGGATGCTGAACACGGTGCAGTGATAGAACAGGCCGGCATTCTGAGCTCTGCAGGGGCCACCTCCGAGAACAGGCGGAGAGAAGACAGGAGAAGAAGGAAAAGGAAGAGCCGGCAGCAGAGGTGCAGTGTACCCTGGGGTCTCGCTGCTCATAACAACTCGCTAATCACGGCCTAACCCACCTCCTGCTAAGATGACACTGCGCTCCGGTTGATAATGCAACGTCTCAGCGCTGTGTTTCAGAACAAGTTGTACTTGGCAGACTGCCATGGTGCTGAGTGATCCTTCTCCTGCGGGGTTCCAGAGCTTCCACAAACACAACAGGTCACTTTCCACTAATGCGACATAAAAGAAAGAGATTGAAAATGTCAGTGTTGACATTGGCTGCCTGATGAAATCAGTATGCAGAACCCAGCTCTGTTTACAAGGCCGGAGTTACAGGGAACTCGTGTAACTCCCTCTGCCCCCCGAACTTCGCCTCTCCCGCACACAGATTCACCACCGCACTGAACAGCTGGCTGGAGCCTGACCAGAATGGCCACAAAGTAATGAATCTGCACCATTTTTAATGAGTGCACAGCTAGTTTAGGATGAGAATGGCTGAATAGCAAAGCTGCATTGTCCCGCTGCACAAGCAAAACCAGTACTTGATGCCTGAATATTACTTATGAATGAGAATAACGGCATACAAATAAATTGATGACCTGCAAAAATTACCTAGGTTTGATTGTTAGAAAATGTGATCACAAAACTATGAAATGGAGAGGAAAATTGCTAATATGCTGTGGAACACCATCCATCAGGGTTACTTTTTACATCTCATGTCACACTTCAGAAGAGAATATGTCAAAATACATGGGGGACTATTGATTCAACTCTAGCTGGCTTACAGCTACCTGGATTAATTTCTCAAAGCTGTGCTGTGTTCATACCAAGGAGAGTAAAATCTTTAAAGAAATCACGAGAACTAGATCAATTCACACAATGGCAGGTAAAACCCACAGTATTCAGAAAAGAATAACAATTTAAATCAGGAAGGTTTTGCTTCCTAAACAGACTTCGGAAACAGCAAAAGCCTTGGTAGGCCATTATGTAAAAACCACCTCTGTATGAATGCTGATATTTCAGTCATGTACCATCCTCTATATCGCATTACTTTTACATTAATGAGTAAATGAACTGTGAAAAGATGTTAGAAAACACAGGAGACATACACAACACATGCATCTGTTCACCAGCCGGTTTTCAGATCTTTGAAATTTCATCTATGTCATGCTTCTGTCATCCAGTTGTATGGCACAGCATAACTGGCTCACCACTTCCTGCTTGTTTGGCTTTATTTGGATCCACTTGTGTTACTACTGGAGCTGGCTGCTTACCAATCTCCACAACTCCATGGATTAGCTCTTCTATTTTCATACATTTTCTGAAGCCCGAGGGCAACTGAATATTAAAATCAATCTAGAGTCTGTTTTTGAATCCTTGCAGTAAATTTAGTAATTTAGTTAGTAAAAATTTTGCCTATTGTGGGATTCCAAATCAATAGGTAATCACTATATAATTTTTATTTTAGAAACAATAATAGAGCCCTGTATCAGCTATTTTTAGTGGAATGCTGGTCTTCAAAATCTTCTGGCTTTCCTATTATCTCAAATGAAGATAATTATTAAAATTAAGATATTAATTGTTAAGATATTATTGATGTGTAGTCTTTTGATATTATATTATATGCTATTCATTTAGACGCTTACCATAGCAGTAAAAATAAAGAAGAAGATACGTTCCCTTCCTGTGCTTGCAATTCTTCATCCCGTTTGTGTGAAAAATTGGTCTAGTACACTGAACCAATTCACAACTAAAAATTATATTCACATTTATGAAAGTTCTTAAATCACAGTTACAATACAGCTAAGATTTGAATCTCAGATTCTGTTCTACTGCTGAATGTTGGCATCTCCTGCTACGTCAGTCTGACCTAACATGAGACACAGATATGAGACACTGAAAATGAAGAAAACAACAGAAATTCTCTCATTTATTGTACTTTAATTATTATTACTGCAACAGTTTGAGACAGTTTTTCTCTATGGATCTCAGGGTGGAATGTTGAGCAGTACTTTTTCTCCAAATTCTAGACTAATCCCCTCCCAGTCCAAGAAACTGAAATTTCAGAAAGGCTTTGTCTTTCACAAATATGTGAAAACTACACAAAAAACTGAATAAACAGTCAGAGGGCTACACTGCACTGAGCTACATATTCTGACAGCTACAAAACCCACTGTGAAAACTGATCCTTGATTCTCCTCTATCCTTTAACCACTTACTCACCCAAGTGAGGATCTTCCCTCTTAACCTTTGCCAGTTTAACTTCCATGGGAGCATTTGATGTGATTTTTTAACTGGCTTTTACAAATAAAAGTAGACTGTATAAACTGCTCTCCTCTCATTCACCTGCTCACTGACTTCTTTAAAGACTCAAATAGATTTTATGACAAAAGAGTTGTCATTTCCTGAATATATAATATTTATAATTGCATGAACTTACTCCACTCTAGGTAGTTTCTATTAGTTTGCTTGGTACGGTTTTCAACATAATTATTATCCTAAGAGAGGGAAACATTATGCATAATTTCTCTTGCATATCACAAAAATGGATTTCTAAGACAGACTTTGATTTAGCCATGATTATTGCACATAATTACCAGCTGGGATCTTGCATAACTCAGTACACTGCACTTGAATGCTGGGTGGCTGATTAAGAACTTCCAAAATGCTGCACTAGTTAACAAAAAGCAATTCTAGCTACTGAAGACAGTGCAGGAAATCACTCAAGGTAAGAGAATTAGAAAAAGCTTACCATGAACATGCATAAGTTAATTAGAATATTTTCTATTTGTTTATTATCCTATTTTGCTCAGTTGCATAGCATGTAGTGTAGTAAAATCAGTGTGGTGTCAAAAGGACAGGGTGCCTCTGACCTGCAGGCTGAAATGCACCACATAAATACTCAAACCTATCTTACAGGGTGAGGTCAGGTGTCAAAAGCACTACCTGGAGTGTCAGGGAATTCAGTTGGGCAATTTATTCTACCAAATAAAACCCTACCCTTTTTTAAGATGACTCAGGTCATCAGCTATAACAATAACTCAGGAATGCTGGGCAGTTTACAATGGAACTATTGTGGGTTTTTATCTAATAACAACATATTAATACCTAATTAAGATTTTCTGAAACCCAAGATTTGCCCACAGTACAATGTAGGGCACTGAAGAAATACCTGTGCTATACCTGAACGGGATGTTATAGGGAATGTTTATCCAGCAAATGTTGGGCAAAGCAGCTGTACAGCTGTGTTGCCAAGGCTGCTGATGTGGTAAGTGTGAGCAGAGGGCCCTGTTAGTGTAGCTCTGCTGCTTTCAGGACCTGAGCTCTCTCTGCACTGCCCTGTGTCAGCATCCTTGAGACCCTCTGTTTGCTCACGGCGCAGCTATGGCACAACCACCGTGTGAGTGCTCACATCACCTTCCTCACATACTCTAAGGTCCTTCAGAGGAAATATTTCTGTAGGGAAGAAGGCAGACCGAGGCTTTAAATCCCACAGTGTTATCCCAGGGTTCTCCAGTGAGACTACCAACTGCATTTTTAAGAAAAGTCAAGCTGTGATGTGTATCAGGTGAATGGCAGCCTAATGTTCGTTAAACTTACTGTTAGCTTGTGCCAAAAATTGGCAGCGTTCTTGCCTGTCAGCTCCTGCTCCCACATTCCCGATCTCTTCTGTGTCACGGAATAGCCTAAAGATTTTCACATCCTTTGTCTGAATTCCTGCCATAGAAATTAAGCTGTTTGCTTACGTCTTACAACTCCAATACTTACAAAGTAGAAAGCCTTGCTCTATCTCTGCTGCTATACTAACAGAGAACCTTCTGGCCATCAAGTCTGTGAAACTGAAGGCGAATCTTGCTCCACAAATATGTATTTATTTTTTGACCAGATAGCACAGTGGCTTCTTCTGATGGTACTTTCTCAGCCCTCTCTTCCCAGTTCTTTTCCTATTGAAACTTAGTTCTTTCCAAAGTTAATGTCACATCATATGTAGGGAACTGCATAAGGAAAATTTCAGAGTATACACAGAAGACCAAGTGGATATTCAGCAAAAGAGTCTGCTAAAATAAACTTTGGTTCTTCATTTTTGAAGTGGTCTTGTGGGTTTTTTTGTTAACAACAGTTTATTAACTGTAGATGAAGGATTTTCGTACTGAAGAGAATCATCAGTAATAGCTCAAAACAAAAATTACTTTCAAACTTGGGCAAGATAATTGAAGGGATTCTTACACCTTGCCAAAAGCCTTCTAGATGAACATTAAAAAAAGTATACTATGAACTGAGATTATCGATGTGGTAGTGTTCAAATCTAGATACTGAATTGAATGCAGGGTATGTTTTTCCCATGAAATATATTTTTGGATTAAAAATTAAAGGAATTACAGACCTGTTGCCTCATCTAGCTCTTGGAGCACAGTGAATTTTCATCTTGCAGCAAGCAGCAATGAGGCACTGAGCAATCTCACTGCTGTGTTAGCTGTGGTAGCACATTAACAGACAAACAGAAGATTCTTAGTGCTTCTGTTCCTTAAAGCCCACCTGCACTTGTAAAATGGTCTTGTTTATTTCTTTCTTTCAAGACCAACTCATAATCTGTTATCTTTGATTCAGTAGCGTGTCTTTACCAAAGAAAGCAAATGGCATTTCTGACAGCTAAGGATCTAAATCAGACCTGCAGTTAAATTTTTTTCAACTTTAATTTGTGTATTGCATTCAAAACCAACAATTCCTACAGAGCTCTGTCTTAAGTTAAACTGAAAAGATCTTCTGTTGGGTCTTGCAGCCTGGTTTCAGTAACAAATAAAAATACAGTGCATTCCTGTAGGGAAGTTTTGATGTGAATCATCCTATTTAAAAATGGTGTATTAGAAGAAAATGAATCACTGTTTGCTCTATGAGTACTCCAGCACACTGTAGGTACAAGTATTATTCAGTCAGATGTGTAGTAACTTCACTAAAACATTCAATACTTAAATATTTTAGCCATAGACACATTCTCCTCCTGGAATTTGTAACTTCCTTACTTTGGGAACAGACATTCCATTCTGTACATACTGACAGAAACAAAATCACTGTAAGCAAAATAATCCATCCAGTACTACCAGGTGCACGTATATTTTGTCTCCTGGTAGTCTGCCCACACAGACTGAAAGCGCTCAACCCCATCTGATCCTGGAAATGAAACATTACCAGCCCAGGTTAACATTTAAATGAGAGATCATAAAGTACAGAATCATGGCTGATGAAGAACAGAGACTTGTCACTAATTAGTCAAGAAATGTTATACCTCATATATCAAAAGATTGACTTTATTTAGTCCTACCGTTCCTGCTAAATTGCTACAGAAGTAAAAATAATCAAGAATGATGAATTTCTATGCACTAAAAATGTAATAATTTCACAGATAATTTTTCTTCCCTTTCTAGAAAAGACAGGCAAGAAAATATCATGATAATTTCTTTCTTCCTTCCTATATCAATTCACAGTGAATAAATCTATGAACTATTTTAGTTTTCAAAATTGAAAATATACAGTGTTAATAATTTCATTTTAAGCAAAGATGTACCTTTAGCAAAGAAAAAAGGAAAAAGTATTTCAAGAAACATATAACACTTTTTACACTAAGCCACTATTTATAGTTAATCACAAAAAGTAGTCTATTACAATACAACTAAAATTATCTGCAACTGATTTTAGCCTAAAGGTTTTAACTGTAAACAGTTTGCTCTGTAATTGGATAAATGATATTTTAAAAGTTAATAACTTGTATGAAAACGGAAATGATCATTACTTGCCAATAGGATGGAAAAAAGACAAAGTATGTTATTATAATTAGGGACTTGTATCCTGTTTCTGCAAAAACAAAAATCCAGTTTTCCCCAAGACAAGATACAAATATTTTCTACTTTACCAATTATAAACATATTAATATAACATTTAATATATTTAATATATATTAATATAATGTTTTTCATTCCGGTGATTGAATGCAAGATAAATACAGCATTTGAAATGCCACTCTTTCCTATCAACTGGCAATAAATTACTTATTCAGTTCACTATTAGGCAAATTGTGCTTTGATACAGCTGACAGCCTGTTGGAAAAATAATTGGTAATAAAATACATTTAAAGATTTTGAAGGGACTGGTCCTACCAGCACGTCTGAGCTGAGCACAGCAGCTTTGTGAATTAAGTTCACTTTATAAGGTATAAGTTCTCTAGACATTCACAGAATATGAGATGGGATCTCCCTAACAGGACCCTCTCAAAATTAGATTTGTCCATCTTTACATAGAACCTAAAAAGAAAATTAAAAATCAAGGATCTCTGTTGATTTAAATTGCTTATATTGACCTTATTTTAGTTTACAGTTTCATTTATATTCATTTTAGTAGACCTATTAGCAATTTATATTTATTGTCTATATAAGATTAGAAAACCATTCAGCTGCAGTTTTTGCCTGGATAAAAACTGTCACAGAAAGTTTAAAATGACATTCCTACATATTGCGAACATATTTTCACATAATTAAAATTAAGACTTTTTCCAATCTTTTATATCATTATTTATGTTTGGGAGTATATGCATCAGTAACACCAGACTGGGTTCTATGGACATTTAACTAGCATGTTTCTCATTACTTTACTGTTACACAGCCAGTGGAAACAGGCCACGATAGATACATATACTGTTGCACCAGAGCTGCCTTGGTGTAAATGTCCAGTTTTTACTCAATAAAAAGAGACCTTTTTTTTTAGTTTTAAAGAAACTGAATCCTTCTGGATTCAGTTAGTCTTGCAAATTCTGAAACATTTTACAAAGCCACAGCGAACAGCTGACTCCTGGAGCACTCTGCTGCTGTCCCGTGCTTACAGCGGGCTGCACTCCGGCCCAGTCTATTGACTCACGAATTCAGTGCCCGCTGCCATTCCTACAAAACCTTGCTCTTGCATGTGAGACACAAGTTTACAAACAATGCATTTCTAGAGTCTCATTCTTGGTTGTCAGCTTATCACCTGTGAACTCCCTACAAATATTTAAAAAACAAGCCAGGACAGTTGTGTTGACTCAACGGTGTCAGCACCTTTCGGTCAGGTAATGCTCCAAAGGGGAGTCTCTCTCATTAAAGATGCAGCCAAAGGGTCAAATTCTTGCCCTTTCTGGCAAGCAAGAAGAACAGCTCAGTTAGATGCTTTAAAATGTAGAGAAATGTGTAAATCTTTGGCATTCTGCTTCTGCTTGCATAGGCAGGCTCTAACATCCTTTATCCCCTTCAAATTAAACCCTAAATACTTGGGATCACAGACAAAAGAAAGCCACTTACCAAAACCTCTATCTTTCCTTTTTACAATTCTAAATATCTAAGCCTAATATCTAAATGTAATTTCATCTTAATATTTTCATGCATCAATTGTTACATATGCCAAACACTCCCATTTGTACAGACAGACCATAACCAATTATTTTATCATTCTATAGATTCAATAGCAAGCCCAAAAACATACCAACAGCTATGGAAATAATAAGTGCACCAATTTTTGCATAAGAATTTAGGCAAACAAGTTCAGACTTCATATAAGCAAACATCCATGGGTGTAAAAAGTTTTAGAAGATGCTTGTGAAAGATACAGTTCCTATCAAATATTTAACAGGGTAGGTTTTCCTACTGTATTGGAATCAAAAAGTTTTTCTTTGTCACCTGTTCTTCAGGTTTAAATAAATTTATATCTGACTTTCAGAAAAGCAGCTTTAGACATCACCGGCTTTCAGTGCTTTGAGATCCTAACCAGTTGGAGCTTGCCGAACTTTTAGAAATATATCCTGTAACATTAATCAAGAAATCATGTCACAAATATGATCCTACAAAAAGCAGACATTATCATATTTGTGTGAAGGCACCAAAGTTCAGAGATAAGGCAGGTGACATATCGACAGAAACATCCAGTTTCAAGATACAAAACTTCTAATGTAACATAAATTTCAAAGTATTTCCTATCTCTGTCAAGTGATCTTAATTTCCACAAAGCTGCTCTAGATTTATTATGCAGCTAAGGATGAGTCTCAGAAGGAAGTTACTCATTCTATTAGCAACTTTTTTGCAATGAAAGCACAACTTTCCCTCCCTTTTGGTCTAAAAGTGTAAGAGAGAATTCTCTTTCCAATGCTAGCAGATAGAAAACGAGCATGCAGAAGCACACAACTCTACCCTGGCCTCCCAGTTCAGGCTGCCCCACTCCCAAAATAGCAGTGCTTGTGCCATGCAGCAATTCACTCCCAGCAGCTCTAGTCGAGGACTGTAGACACAAGCAGAGAACTTTAATCTCTGTGAGTAACAGAAATATTTATATTTATAATTGGATTTTTTAAAAAATCAAGCATGTTTACCTAAGAAATATAATAGTTGTTTACAAGAACTTTGAGAATTAATACCATTAAACACATATTTTAGCTTGCCCATGCAAATATGAGCAGCCTTACGCAGTTGTCCTTGTTTTCTGTACTTATTCAATATTCCAACATATAATTATTTTAAAAATATCATGACATGATGTTGTTGCAGAATATTATCTGATATTCATTTGAAAACTAATCTCTGTCAGCTCTCCCATGAAATAGAGTAAGACTTTCTATGAAAAATCCCACCCAAAGTAACATTTCTTCTACTATATAGCAAGTTCCTTCACCCCAAAAATTTGGAAACACATCAAAACCTCTCTAAAAATACCCTGTTTATTTTTCTACACAAGAGGCAAAGATAGTTTAAGTGATTTAAGGGTGAATATAATCCAACAACTCATTATCAATGTTGTATGACGTGATCTTTCCAGAAAACACCAAAGCTGTCAGGAAATGATCCCTAATGCAGATACATTTGTCAGATTATTCCCCAAAGATATTATGAAACACTGTTCTTTTTTTAAATCTTCAGATTCATAATAGATAATAATGCTAACTTCATTAATGACATTTAAATCTTATTGCCACAAGCAGGCAAACTACAGTGCAGACCTTGTAACTATCCATTATAGTTTCTTTTGGCCTCTAATCTAAAGAGAAGTGCAACACTAGTTCATGAAGGGGGTAATTTCCAGAGGCTTTCTGGATCACAGCGTTCGGAGTGTTGTGGAGCTAAAAGCCAGATTCCTCCGAAGCGAGCGCTTTCCAGACCT
This sequence comes from Callaeas wilsoni, assembly GCA_013398955.1. NCBI lineage: Eukaryota > Metazoa > Chordata > Aves > Passeriformes > Callaeidae > Callaeas > Callaeas wilsoni. The sequence goes on along the minus strand of VWPU01001375.1, from coordinate 12,633 downwards.
ACACACACGGGCAGGGCTGGATCTCACGGACCCAATAACGGGGCATTTCCTCTGGCAGTGACTGAAAAGGTGTTTTCAAGACAGAGAACTGTAAACAAACAGCAGAGGATGTGTTTCTCAGCTGAGTAGGAACACAAGATTTCTGGAAGAAGATAAAAGGGTTTTGAATTAATCAATAGCAGCAAAATAAACAGGAATGGAGGAAAGGATTTTATATTGAAAATTTCCACACAATTTCTATTTTCCCAAGTTTCAAAAATTGACTTTCCCTTATATCTTCAGCAATTTCAATGTTAAATTAATCTCTCTATTTTTTTGTGTGTGAAAGGTTGATAGCTACATCAATGACAGAGCAAACCATCAACAGAAATTAAAACTTATGGATTCCAAAGAAGCTTTGGAAAAACAGGAAAAAATCAAATTCAATCTAATAAAAACAATTATAATTTTGGGACCACAATGTGGTTCTAAAAGTATCAACAAAGGTGAATTTTACACCACATCCTAATTGTCAGATTTGGAGGAAGTTTTGATTCAGAAAGAATACAATTTCAAAAGTGTGATGATTATACTGTCCTTGTAAAGGTCTGTGTTTCTTATATTAGTACAAACTAATGGACTAACAGACTTTAAATGATTTTTTGACTGATTCTGTACAAATGCCATCAAATTTTTGTCATTGCTGCCATTATTGTCCTTTTATCTTTATCTTCCCATCTCACTTTTCTACAATTCCTTATTTTCAGCTCATTTGAAGTGTCATTTTGGGCTTTATATTTGTATTGTAGATGTGATACAATGAACATTTACTTATTTTTAAAAATTTTTATCAATTTTCCTCTACATTTTTTTTAGACAGGTAAAAAGACTATAAGCAACAAAGAGATGAGCAGACAGGGAAACTGTAATGATGACCATATTCTCCTACTGACTTATGCTGAAGACAAAAGGAAAGGTAGCAAGCCATTAATAACACCTGAAGTATACTTACATTATTTTAATACTGTATCCCACTCTCAAAGTTTGCACATTTCCTGTTGTTGTTATGGGAATACAGATGAAAATTCAAGACAAAAAGCCTTCCTAAATGTAATGCCACAGACCATGGATCCAAATTGAACCTAACCACCGAATGAATCTGGGATCCAATTCCAACACTGAAATGTTTCCTTAACGCCAGCGTAGGCACGACTGCCGGACTGACTCAGCGATAACCATCAAACCTACCCAACCACGGACATCCTTTCTCGTAATAAGATGAATTTTTGTTACACATCTCCCATTCAAGTACAGACAAGGCCCAAATCTGGTCAGTTTCTGAGATATTACATGATCCTTCCTCAAGCAAAAAAGCATTTAAACTAACATCCTTTCTTAACATTAAAGTGACGAACATGTTACCTCTTGCTAATTTTGTGACTCAAAGAACAAGACACTGCTCATTTCTGAAGTTTTGTTAGATTTATGTACTTTTCCCACTATTGCAGCAATTGCAGCCTGTATGCAATGAGACACTAAATGAGACTATTACTATAAAAAACTTTTTCGATACCGATATATATATTAATTACAGAGGTGTGTAAGAAACCAAATTATTACCACAAGCCCTATAATATACTCAATGCTACCACTGATTATCTAATGACTAAAACTATTAATTTAGATATCCATAATTTATGTTTATAAGTTGTATATGAATGCTCTTTTCTATTCTGAAATACTTGCTCCCTAGTGAAGGTGCCTTGTGCATGGATATTGGGCATTACTACACAGACCCACTGGCAGAGCTGAACTCCTGTTATACTGAAGTAAAGCAGCTTTGGAAAACAAAGTCACAAACCACTCATCCATTTCAGAAGAGATTCTGGCTCCACTTGTACTAATATTTACCCTTAAGATAGCAGCATAAAGATAAGAGGATCATCAATTTGTAACACAAAGAGAATTGCCAAATAATGTAGGATTAATGTTACTGTTTTATTTATTTATTTATTTATTTATTTGATCTTAGAATGTGAAGGAATAATTAAGGGTGGCTAAAATAGGTTTAGAAGAGGCAAACTACTAAAGATCTCCCTTACCTCTTCCCTACACATTCTAATGCCACCAATTCCCATTTTATTCTTTCAGTTCCATTCTTTCTACTAAGCAAATGACTGCTCCCACTCTCTTTGTGTGGCACTCTTAACCGGTAAGAAAATATTTTTGCCTTCCTTCTTTCATCTGTATTTTCCCTTAAATTCTCAGGCTCCACTTTGATAGTCTTCTAGAGATTTGGAACTACGCTGAATATCAGTGACCCTGCTGTTAAACAGGGTTAAGGAGGTCACTTTGACAGGACCAGAAGTAATGTTTGTTTTGAAACCGAGTGCTCTGTTTAAATCTGTTTGTTTCTGCACTAAGTCAAGGCACTTTGAGCTGTCATGATGACTCAGAGCAAAGTTGCAAAGCCTCAGTTCTACAAAGAGATTAGTCACTTTGTTTTTTTGCACTGAGCTGCTCTGAGTCAGCTGTAAATTATTGCACATTCAGTACCTGGGTACAACTTCAAATGGTGCAGGTAACTTCGGTGCAAATTCCTGAAAGAAAAACAGTCTCTCTGTATCTGAGCAAATGATTGACTAGGTCTACCTTCTCCAGTATAGAACTGGGTTTGAAAATGAAAGAAACTATAACTGTGTGAACATTGATTTACAGTTTTTCTCTTAGCCAAGGAGAAATTTCAGGGTTATTAGGCTGAATTTAATAAAGTTTGAGTATACTAAACAATCAGATGAGCTGTGCTCTTAATTCATTAATTATGTCAGAGATTAAAAATCTAGACATCCAAAGGTTTACTTTTTTTTGTCTTAATCTGTAAATGTAAACTTTAAACTTAATAAATATACTAACCCAAACTGTCTCCCTAGACAGCAATACCATCCTAATGCTTTTTGGAGAAAAAACTCCAGAATGTTAGTAGAGATTTTGAAATTTTCTGTACACTATTCCTTTATACACTGCCTGAAGATGAGAAATGCATTGCTATGAAATGAAGTGATACAAAGGCATACCCTGCACATTTCATCTTCAGGAGTCTTAAGGTAATTTTGGAAAGGTTTGTATTAAAAATGAAAAGGTACTTTATTTCAAAATATATCAAATGTCTTTCTGAAAAATAGAGATGTAAGCCTGTTCTAATATAGTATGACATATAATTTAGAGATTCACTGTTACTGTATTATTATTTATTTATTTTTTATGTTGTGGTAATTATGCTAAGTATTATGCTCAATATGCTAAATATTAAGGTCACTATGTTGCATATTGTACAAATACACAGAAATAACACTGAATTGACAACAGTTCTAAGTAACAGAATGCTCTATTACTGAAAGAGGACTTCCCACAGTAGTAAGGGAAGTCCTGAAAAGCATTAAGTGATTGATTCTGCCCTGATACAACATATTTACACACATTCTTTCTTCTCCCCTATTCTCACTCACATCAAGCCACAGTTATAGGAGAAAATTACCCCATTGTCCAAGATGCATCAGTACCAAGAAGCATTGATTTACTCTGTACTGATGTATTAAAAAAAAGTATAATGTAAAATAAATAATATAAATGATGTCACAGCTACTTAGAAAGGCAGTATAGATAATGTCTTTTCCCAGAGCTCAAAAAAACTGTGATTAATCCCATGGAAGCAGACTAACCCTTGTCCACTGGTCTCATTCTATGCCAGTCATAAAGACAGATGAGACCAGGTTTATCAGTTTTACTTCTACACCATAAGGCTGTATCTTACAGAATGAATGTTAGCTTCCTAAAAAACACTGTCACATTATAATTTTTATAATTATGATAACTCACTAATCAGTCTATTCTTAATTTTGTGAAAAAGTGATGGAAAGTAAAGCTTGGCAAGCATAGGAGATTAGTATGAATAACAATTAAGTATCAGGAGGCAGCAAATACTCAGCAACAATCTCCTGTCCTTTCAATTTATTGTAACATGATTTTTCTCCTGGTTTTACTATAAATTACTTTCTTTTGTAAAAGGTTTTAATTGCTGTGAATCTTGTGCATCTGCAAAAGCTCTTTCTGAAGAAAAAATGTAGGTGTAAGGATCATACAGAATGGAATTTCAAGTTAATACTTAAAAATAGATTGTACAATCTATATCTCTGCTGGTGAGAGCTACTCACCCAAGCTGTCTTACAGGCTAAACTGAGAAAATTGGTATTACCTTATGCATTTCCTCCTGTATTGACAGGGGCAAAATCTGTCCCGTAAGTAAATGGTTCAGGTAAAGTCCTCTGAAAATTTCAATATGAAAGTATAGATGCTTAACACTGAAATAACCGTTTTAATATACACTATCCTACTTACTATAGATTCTCCTTGTTCATAAACCAAAAAATAAAAAAAAATGCTATTCACTGTCACGCTTCACAAAGAATTACTGGTGATTAGGAATTTTCAGTGCTTGATTCCCAGCTGGCTACCAGAACCATTAACCTCTTTAGACATCAAGAACAATGGACCTTTGCATTGCTAGCTGATCTAATATTAACAAATGAGCACTTCGATCTCAATTTTATTTACAGGTAAATCCCTGTTCATCTGCAAAATCTGCTGCCTGAATCTGTTATAAGTCATTGCAGAGCTTAATTAGCTGATTGGCCGATGATTTGATTTTGCTAGTCTTAATTCTTGAATTTAACTGACAAAAAGTGTAGTTTTGTTGGTTTCCATGTGAGCGCAACTCATTTGCTTAAAAAAAATGCATAAGAACTCAGATTTGACTAACCATATCGGTGATTATTGCCAAGTCTGCCTGGAATCAAACTCGAATGGTCCTTTGCAAGTCATGTATGTGTTCCTGGTATCTTCTCTCACCGTGACAGATTTGCTTCCTATAGGATGAAAAGTGAGTGCCCAAGGAACAAGCATTAGTTTCAGAGCTGACAAATGAGTAGAATGTCTCACTTACTTACACATGAGCAGATAAACTATACTCCAGGCATCTGATGGTTACCGAGTTCTGCATGGAAGCAGTAAAGCATTCCTGCGTTCTACGCCACCCTTCCTCAAAGCTGTGCTAAGGGCACTAAATTAATGAGCCAACCTCAAAGAGAAATTATTTCCTTCCATGACCAAGTGGAGAAGTGGGGGAATTTGGGTCAGAAGCAAACATAATCGTCATTCTGCTCCCTTCTGTGTCAGCACAGGGAGCTGGCTGGACATGAAGGAAGGAACGTGCTCCATCTGGCAGGGTCTGATGGCACACTCCCCACTTGTGCAATGCTACAGCTCAGGGGAAATATGATTCAGAGGATGCCTCTGAGTCACAACTTCTCACTGAGCTGCTCCGAACGGGCACGGCCACGTTCTGTCCCATCCTGGAACAGATCTGGCTCACCCTGTGTTCTCAGGTGTGTCAGCAAGCACTGACTTTGTGAGGGCCACCTAAGCACTGGGCACTAATTCCCTTTGCAATAATTAAACCAGACTTATATATATTAACGAAAAGGCAACCACTCTCTGCTAATGACGTCAAACAGTAAAGCAGGGCATTTAGTATGTGTGTTGTCCGAGATGTCTGTGGTGTCATGCTACACATTTAAGATAATTCCTTACAAACCGATAAAGGTATTTTCGCCGCACCTTTGGGAAGCGGAAATTGCGGATTCTCTGGAGCTCACGGCATTCCCACAGCCAAGGGCACTGCCTGGAGCTCGCTCCGGGAGCCAAGCGGAGCGCGCCGTCCGTCCGACTCCCCGCGGCTCCGGAGGCGCTCCCGGCGGCCGCCCGGCGCGCTCCCAACAGGACGGGCACATAACCGCGTCCTCGGCACTCGCCAGAACGGCCGTGGCCTCCGGGCAGAGCTGCCATGGAACACGCCGCTGCCCAGGTGCCAGAGCCTGTCCCAGGGAGCGGGGGGCAGCGCGGGAGCAGCGGAGCGAGCCGTGGCTGAGATTGATCCGCTCGCACTGGTCGCAGTGCTGCGAGCCAGGGAGAAAGGCTAAGGAGCATCAGGGAGTTCCAGAAAGAGACTGGAGGAACCAAGCTCTGCCCTCTCTGAGACGGAAACAGGGACGACCATCAGAGAAAACCCATAATCACGCTTTCCCCCCCTTCTTAAACACATTATCCCTGAGGCGCTAGCACCGCGTAGGCTGCCACTGGCTATACTGGACATGGGGGAAACTTCTGGCAGTTCCTCACAGAAGCCACCCGTGCAGCCCCCAGGCCCAGCTACCCAAACCTTGCCATGCAAACCCAACACATTCCATCTCTCACCTCTGGGTACCATATGTTTCAGAATTATCATTAAAATACACATTCATCACAAACTTCACTTACATCAACCAAAAGAATTCCCCCACCAAAATCAAAATAACATCAACACCAACAAAAGTTACAGACAATACTTTCCTCATTCCTTCACCACAATTACAACTACCAAAATGCTCCACGATCATTCCGCTCTTCCCTCTCTAGCATTGTTCATTCATGTTTTGTCCGTTACGTTTTCCACTGTCCTTATCTCAAACTCCTCATGTCCCCGATCGGGCATCAAGAAGGCTTTTTTTTTTGTTGGAGGAAGAGGAAATTAATCCTACTGCCTGGTGTTGCTACAGATTGCTACAAGTACTATAAACCCTGTTGACACAGTGTATCAGCCCAGTCTCCAGCAGCAGTGACCAGCGCAGTGCCTTCCCTGGCAGTCACACGGTGAGAACCTGCTCAGCTCCAGTCAGAGCAGCATCCTCATCTTTGCCTGCAGCACCTGTAGCGGCATTGCCTGGAGATCTGACTCCATCACCACCAAACAGCGGGCAATCAGCACCTAGCAGCAGGGTCACTTCTCCAAGTCATATCAACCTTTCTCTGAACACAGCCCCAGATTTTTCTTACTCAAGCAGTGAGGAGGGATTCTATGATCCATCAAACTTGTGCAAAAAGCTGAAAGTTCTTATATATAAACTGTCTAGAGGGCATTTACTTCTGCTAATAATTTTTCCAAATCAAAGAATTAAAGACATACTGGCTAATTGATATAAAACACCATTCGGTAGATACGATGTACTGTAAAGAAGGCAGTAGGAAAGGTTCATTTGCACTCAGTTTGGAAAAAAAATGCTTTTGATTTATGAAAACAGCCCTGTCTGCTCATTACCATGAATAGTTGAAAACTGATATTAATTATACCATTTTCATTTCCAGTTATATAAATGGGTATCTTTAGTTTCTGTTCCACTCTGCTATTCCCCAAAGACAACCTGTGAAATTAGTGAATAAGAATCTGGTTGCTTTAGTAGTTTCCCTGTCTTAATGACCTGGACATATGGCCAAAACCGTGTATTGCAAAAGGGCACATTTATGTTTCTTTCACTAGCAGAGTTGTATAATATCTCACATAATCCTAAATCTATATATCCCAAACAGCAACTATCCATCAACAGGAAAACAAACAGGCAGAATAATCTTACTATTCATTCATGATCCAGTGGGAAAACGTTGTGCAAATGTGAGCGTATGTCTTTGAAAAACAGCATTCTGTGGCTCTTTTCACTGCGTGGTGACACCATCCCCAATTACACAAAACAGTAAAGAAACCAAGCGTCTGAGTATTTCTGTAGACAATGATGTGATAGGATTAGATAGATGGTGAAAGGAGTATAATGGAACAAGTAAACAACTAAATCCTCATTATCAGAGAGGTGCTGAGCACCCACAGCTCCCTCTAAATTAAACTGAGAACTCTTTAATATGTCTGCCCTTAATATTTGTGCCTGAAAATCTCAGATTCAGATCTATACATTTTCATAAGTGAGCATCATCACATCTGCTGTGAAGGTTCCAGCATCCTACCACAGCAAGGTAGGCCTGGCTGAGAGAAATAAGACCCCATGTAGCTTCTGCCAGGAAATGCACGTGTAGAGGACTCTTGGCACACCGTGGATTCTACACAACTGTAGGGATGAAGGAAGCCCTCAGGCTGGCTTTACAACAATTTTATATAACTCTTGATACCAAGATGTGTGAGGTTCTTTGTCAGTAACAGATTTTATCTCTAAAAACACCCTTTTGAGATAGAGAGGAATTCTTATTTCCATTAAACGACCAAGGGATTGAAACAAGACAGGGGGAGAGATTTGCCCAAGGAAGTTGGGCAAGCCTGCTGCAAACTGAAATGACAACTTAGAATTCCCCATCTGTACCTTAAACAGAGGATATTACTGTCCTCTGGATCTTGGTTAAGAAATAGCACAATAATTTCATTTTCTTATTCCACTGACATATAACGGACAGGGAAGTTTCCCCATCTGCAGAATAACCCGTGCTAACTGGTTAATTTAAAACCACTGTTCTATTTGATTTTGTGAGCTAACTTTGCCTCTTGTAAAAATCACTGTATGACCTACTGTGAGAGCAGAACTGCTAAGAAGTTAATGAGAGCAGGCTACTTTGGAGATGTAAAGTTAAAATGAGGGAAGAGTTTGGGCCATAAAAACACATTATGAACAATTACATTAATTTATTTTGCATAAGTGTATAGAAATATATGATTAGTGAAAATGTAACATATACAATTAAAAACTGTGAATCTTACCTTTCACTTAACATCCTTGTTGCTAAATACTTCTGGGATATTTTTATTCTGAATTTCTACAGAGGTAATTTCTCCAGTTCCTTTTCTTTTACGAACATGTCACAAGTATGACTGAGCCAGGATTGTATTTTACTACTCAACAAAACTGATTTCCCTTCTGTTTTTTATTGGGTAATTACTCCTGTAGATGTAACTGAGGATGGGCATAAGATAGGCTGTTGTAACTAGAAGAAATGAGCAATAAATCATGCAACAACACATCCAAACCCATTTACCTCTTATATCTTAACTAAATTAATAATATCACTCATTGTGGAATTTCAGAGATCCCTACAGGAACCCATTCCTTGTTCCTCAGTACTTCAGCCACAGATGACATATTTGGCCCTCCATTTGGCTCAGCAATATGACTACCAATAGCTTAATTGCTTTATATTACAGACATTATAGCCACTTGTGGAAACTATAATGAAAGAAATGGTTTCAAATTTCTGGCCTTTAACAGTGCCTGCCTCATGCAGACACTTGGTAGGCTAGAAAGAGCAAATACATGAAGCATAAAGCAAATATACCTCCAGCTCTAAGAACTACAGGTTCTTCAAGTCTGGTGAAGATCAAGAGACATGTGGAGGGGATCTTGATTTCTCTTTAGTTTCCGAAAGACAATGCACCCACAGCTAAGGAAACTTTTCATACACAGGCTATGTTGGTTTTTGTAAGAAAAACTGAAGAATATAAAGCTGATTCTATATAAAAAGTGGGGCACTGACGTTACAGAGTGAACTATGGCTATGTGCCAGACAAGTAGCCAGAGAAACCATAAGAAAGAAACCTACAAAAGTTTGTGAAAGTTATAATCATTTGTGACAAAAAAGATGGCAAAATTAGATCCAATCCCATAGCCAGACAATTATTTCAGTAATGGAAGGGTATTATACACTAACAGGTATACTTAAATGTTTTATGTAAGTTACAAAAATAAAAAATCATTACTACAGGAAATCAGTAATTTTGATTCCACAACTGCACAAAAAGCTCTAAACAATATATATTCAAAGAGAGAGAAAACAAATAGTTGTTCTTCCTACTAATGAAAGTTGAGAAAGACTATGCAAATTATAGATTAGCTTGTACTTTAGGGAAGTATTTTTTAATAGTCATGCAGAAAAACATGAACAAATTAAGTTTTCAGGAATTCTAAACACTCCTTTTAAGCCAGAGAGAACCTAGTGGAAAAATCCATTTCATTAGTTCTGGTTTTGCAGGTCCCTGCGGGTCTGATCACACATGTCCACCACCCCAAAATTCTGCATGACTTAATTACGCATAGGTGGCTTTCTCAACTCCCTAGCAAAAACACCGTAAGTTCAATGTAAGAGCAAAGGACTTTAAAAGAGACCAGAAAACAGTGATACATTTCTTCTTACAGAGACAGATTATTCATAGTTACTGTCAAGCAAGCCCAGAGGTCGATGACTAAAAAAAAACATAAACAAAAAAGAGAACCCCAGCCCTTTCTTTCAAAAGCTTTCCTTTCTTCCTCCCACATATATTCTTCAGCAACCAGCCCGAATAAGCATGCAATGAACAAAGTTCACCTTGCTCTATGCATTTAAAACTACTTTAAATTTTCATGTAAAAGTACAGAACGAAACCCAAAAAATTATGGAAATCTCAGCCTCACCCAACTGACAGACCAGGTAGAAAAGAACAAAAAATAAAAGGAATTAATCTTCAAAAACCAGTTTAATTCTACCAAGGGCTAGCAACAATATAAAGCAATATAATGCAATATAATAGTATAGTTAATTCAGGACACCTTTAACTAATGGGGAGTTTAGTTGCATATTTTTGTGCCAACATGTCTGAATGGCTTTAAAAACTAAATTTAATCTCAGTTTTCTAGTGTTTATAATTCTTGTTTTGAGAATAATTACATTTCTGTAGTTACAACTTATTTACTGTATTGCCATAACACTTAAGAACTCTAATCATGTACAGGAATATACCATGTTAGATGATGTAAAAACATAAACCAAAAAGAGTGCTGCTTAAACACATTGTGAGCAGGCAGTGAATAGAGGAGTATGAAAAAAACAAAAAGGGACATTAACAATCAATGTGGCAAGTACAAGGTTTGGCATGCCAGCTTCCAAACTGAGTTACTGGAGACTTCAAAAAATATCTTTTCCCACACCTGAAAGGCAGAATGAAAGAAAACATAGGGCTATTTATCCGAAAACGAAACAAGTGGGTGGTGGAAGTTGGTGTCAGGAATTGTTGAGAGTTGTCATCTCATAATGAATCATAGGTGAGGTAGTCCAAGAATGACCTTGAAAGCAAATCAAGACAGAAAGTAAAGGGACGTGTGGTCAAAATTACTGGCTAGGGAAATGATCTTCGCAGTTGTATTACAGGAAAAGGATTATTTTTACTCTTGACATGACTGGCACACACAAACTCCTAACTCAAATAAAACGTACCTTTGGCAGGGACACTTACTAAGATTGAGAAGGCACCAGGAACAGCACCAGTGGCCAACACCCTGCCCTGCCCTGCAGCTTAAGTACCCCCACAGCACAGCACAGGAACACGGCGTGGGTTCTGGGCTGGCGGACCTGCCGTGTGCTCTGCCCACCTCTGTGAGGACATAGGCGAGCTGGCAAAGGGAGGAATTAATTAGAGGAAGAAAGTGTTGGACAGGTGGGTAGAGGACTGGAAGTGTCTCCATGCCCTCCAACATTGCCTCTGAAATGGTGGGGCAGCCATACATGTAATAGCATCCAGCGCTGTATTTTATGAATACAATTAATCTAGATGGAGCAGAGATTTTTACGGCACGCAAGTGCCCATTAACTGTGCAATAGAATGAATTTGCTTTTCACTCTTCGTATTTTGACCTAACCCCTAGGAATTATGTCAGTGGCCTGCTGGGATGCCACACGCAAAGGATTGCACAGAAGTCACAAGAGTAACGCGGATTGTCACTCCACCAAACCCCACTGCGACTGGCATCGGTCAATCCCGAACCCGAGACGAGGGTGAAGTAACACAGCAGTGTATCGAAAATAAACAACCCACTGCATGTCAACAACACCGCGCTGCCTCTGCCAGCGCAGGAAGTGGGGGATGAGGAGGCTGTGAGGGGGTCTCTGGGGGTTGTGAGGGCTTAGGGCTCTGTGAGGGTTCTGAGGGTGCTGCGGCGGCTTGTGAGTGTGCTGAGGAGGGTATGAAGGAACCTGTGGGGGCTGTGAGGGAGTGTGGGGGCTCTGAGGGGGCTCTGGAGGCTGAGAACACGTGTGGGGTCCGTGAGGACGAGCGAGGCGGAGCCCCGGGGTCGGGCATGGCGCCACTGCCGCCGCAGCCCCCGCGCGCCGCCCGCCTTTGCACCCGACCCCACCGCCCGCCCGCGCGCTGGCAGGTTGTTTACTTCCTCCGCGGCGCGCGCTCCGTCCCCGCCCCCTGCCGGCGCTCCGCCCCCGCCCGCGCGCCCTCTTCGCTGGCCAATGGCAGCTGCCGCCAGCCCCGCGCGCAAGGGGCGGGCCCCGCCCAGAAGGAACAGGGCGAACGCAACGTCAGCCGGTAGTGCGCGTCAGCGGAGGCTTTGCGCTGATTGGCCAAACAGCCTGCCCATCTTCTCAAGGCCCCGCCTTTCCCTTTACTCTCGCCACAGAATACACATCGCTCCCCGGCCTGGCCTCCCCCGTCTGTGTGTGTGAGGCGCGGATTGGCTGTCGGACCGACCGCTCAACACTCCTGCCAATCACGGTCGGCCCCGCCTCTTTCCCCAGCACAGGAAACACCCCGCCAAATCGCGGCCAGCCCGGGGCGGCCGCCGCCTCCCATTGGTCCGCCGCGTTGCCCATCCGCCGTAGCTCCGCCTCCCCGGGCAGGGCGCTGCGAGGCCCGCCTCCTCCTCCCTCCTCCCCTCGCTGATTGGCTCGCTGGCGAAAGACGGCCGTTTCCTATTGGCTCTGCCACTGCCACTCTGGCGCGCGGCCCGGCCGGCTCGCGGCTGCCCCCTCGCC
>VWPU01001373.1:0-93272 GCA_013398955.1 Callaeas wilsoni | reverse complement strand
TGTCGGTGGGAAGGAGGGAGGAGTTAGGGGAAAAAAGGTGTTTTAAGGGTTTACTTTTGCTTCTCATTGTCCTCTTCTGACTCTGCTAGTAAGAAATTCACTTTGTACCTCTAAGGTGAGCCTGTTTTGCCCTTGGAGTGTTTTCTCCTGGTCGTTATCTCAGCTTATGAACCCTTCATAAATTTTTTCTCTCCTCTGCCCAGCTGTGGCAGGGGACGGTGAGTGAGAGGCTTTTGTGGGTGCCTGGCATTGGGCCAGTGTCAAACCACAACACCAACTTTCCAAAGACTCTCAGTGATTACTTCCTCTCAGTACAAAGAGGTGAGCCAGCCCAGGGCTGGGGTCAGCACAGATTTGGGAATATGAAGGCATCCACTTCCTGGCCTTGAAGGTGATCAGAAATGAAAATTTCAGAGGCTTTTCAGATTTTTGGCCCTTTGCAGTAGGGCTTTAGTGCATAGCAGTATTTCCTTGTGTCTCTGCTCCTTGTAGCCTTTGGAAATGTCAGCAGCACATGTATTGCCTTTTGTTTGTCATTCAGCTGGAGAAATGAATTCATTGCCCTTGTGAGATCAATCATATTCTCCCCAAATAATTAATATTGATGACAATCACAGCATACTGCTGCCTGCAGCTCTGTCTCAGCCTTCCCACTGTGTAGGTGCTGTGGGTCACGGAGCAGACTTTCTCAAAGGAGGCTTCTGGACTTCAAATTTCAGGGTGCTGTTCTTTGAAGGTTGAATTTCAGGCTGCACTGATGGGGCCAGTGCAGGCAGAGCCTGAGCAAGTTCCCTGTGATGGTGAAACAGAATATTTGCAGAGGGAAATGTTAGAGGCCTGGGGAGCAAAAGCAATACACATCACGGGGGGGGGAAGGATTGCCTCACTCTTGTTTCTCTTTTCCTCCTTTTTTCTGTGTGTACACAGCTTTTTCTAGTCCCCTTTGCAGGATGCAACTATACTATGCTGACCAGAAAGGGACAGGTATGCGAAAGAAAGCTGCTCTGATAGTCACCAGGAGGACCAAGTGGATGAGTTGGGAATGTGGAGGGCTGGAAGAGAACTGCTTTTAAGTGAGGTGCTGTCTTGGGGGAGGCTAGTAGCTCCTAGGCTTTCTATTTTTATATTGCTTTAAATTGACTGATGTGTAAAGCACACTTGGAGCAGCCTATCTGAGCTGCAGGACAGGGATTGAAGCATCTTGATGTCTTATTCTTATTTGGTTTTACTTATAAGGTTAAATGGGATTAAATTAACATGATTAATATAAGTACCAGGTGTGGAAATGCTGTGTGGCCCAAACTTGAAACATCTGACTTGCTTTTACCCTTGACTATGTCGCTCATCCCAGGATACCCAGAGTCACCTGAGGAAATCATTCTCTTATGCCTCAGGAAGAGCTGGGGCTTCCCCACTGGCAGCAGCATGGGTAAACCTGATAGTGGTGCTGGAGACACTGCAGCTGCCTGAGGAATTTGTGGCACCACAGGAAAGCAGATTTTTGGGAAGGGAAGTGAAAGACAGTGATGATGTTCTCTGGAGCGTGGTGGTGCTTGGAGGATTTTTGCCTGTTTTGTCCCTCTCTGGAGGAACAAGAAGGGAAAATGTCTGAATATAGAGCAGCCGTCCTGGGAATCTGGTCCTCAAGCACTTGGAGGAGATAAAGTGAAGGAGCAGGTATGTAGCTGGCAGCTAGGGCTTGAACTTGAGAAACTCTTGGAGTGTTTTTTGACACTGAGAGCCTATTGCAGGTGGTGCTGAGCAGGGCTGAGTGCAGCCCCTGGTGTGACAGTGGGGATGTGGAGTGGGGCTGCAAGGCACTGGTTGGACCAGGCTGGACTTGAAAGGAGACACCTCCTGGGAAAGCTGCTCTGGGGTTCAAGAGTCCTGGGCCTGTCCTGAAAAAGGCATTAAGCCCATCTGAAAACCTGCTCAAATCTGCATTGTGTTCTCTGGATTTAGAGACTTATGCTGAGCTAGCTTGGGGCTGCTGCTGTGCAGTCTGTTGCAGTGTGGATGTGCTGCTGTGTCCACTGGGGCGCTGGAGCAACTTCCTCGGGAGGGTGGTGGAGCTGCTGCATTGTAAAACCATTAAAAAGGTCAGGAGGCAGAATGTATAAATCAAATGCTTGTTGTCAGATGTCTCCAAGTGTTCCATGACAGTTAATTGGAACTTTTCCAAGCAAGAGAGGGATCTCACTTTGGATTTCTTAAGTCTTCTCAGGTCTTTGAGCCATGCTGATTGCAGGTTTATTTTTTTCTGTGCAAAGATTAGTTTGTCAGTTTATTTTGTGGTAGCACAATATGTGCACATTTCTCAGAACTCTCCCTTCACTATAACGTATCTGTCTAAAATAGAAGCATTGTGTCTGGCTTCATGGAAGATCTCAGCTGTCTTTGAAGCACTGTTGGAAACTTTTCATTCCCTGGCTATTCACACTTAAAAAATAGACTATCTTAGCTGGATACCTTTTGCTTGAGCATAGAAGTGCTCTTGTAGCTTAGTGTTTGAACTGCTCGGTGGCCAGCATGGATCCATTTGTAATCCGTGCTGTTTGATTTTACAGCTGTGGCTCTACCTGCCCCTCTCCTGCCCACTCCACAGATCTCTAGGCAATAGTCCCAGCTGCTTATTTGACTTGTCCAGGTGTGCATATTTTGTAGAGGTGACAGAGAGCTGGTTTATTTCCGATGTATGAAATGCAGTGTGCTCTGCCTGCCAAATTGGTGGCAGAGTATAATCAGCGGCACCCTGGACTCTAGCAGAGCAGTGTGCAAGATCTGTAGCATTTCTGCTTTTCCGAGTCCTGAGAGGACCCCAGGAGAACTGCAAAGGGAAGCAGGGGATGCCAAATTTCTTCAGGTACATTTTCAAGCCCCCTCTCCACTTCTCTCTGCATGCCTAGATTGCACTTTTTTCTTTTGAGAGGGTGAAAAAAAGCTTCTTTCTCTGAATTCTCATTGTTAGTGTTAAATCTTTTGAGCCAAAAGGGTGCCAGGAGATGGTATCTAAATGCCAATAGCAAATCACAAATTCCCTGCCTGGAAATCTCACCTCTGTGTCCCAAACATTGGCACTGGCAGAGACAAATCTTGCACTACCAAGGAAGCTCCCAGGAATGACTCACTGTGAGTGAAAGTCTCCACACTTCTCCTCGAGCCTCTGAGCTTGAGGGGAGGCTGCTGCCAGCTCTGCCCTCGGGAGCTCTTGGTGCTTTTGGAAGGGCAGCCTTGCTTCTGCAATTTGTGCTGCTCTGTTGAAGGAGAAATAGCTTGAGATCACCTCCCATGGTGACTCTGGAGCATCACACTGCTGAGCTTGTTCATCCCCATGTTGGGGATTTTGTAAAAAAGTAATTATTAAAAAGATACCAGGCTGCAGCCCTTGGCCTGGATGTGCAGGCAGGAAGCCAGGGAGGGGCCGTGGTAGGTGACAGGCAAATGGAGCCACCTGGGATGCCTGGTGTCATGTCCTTGGCTGGCAGCGAGCTTGCTGAGGCACTGATTAAGAAGACTATTTCCTGATTTTCTTGTTGTGCGTTTGGTTTTGGTCTGGTTTTTTTTTTTCCCCTTCAGGGTACTTGGTAGCCCTGAGTGTAAAGCTCTGTGTAGCTGTCCAGTGCTGGGAGCCAGTGCTTCCAGGTTCTGTGTGCCAATGGCCAGGTCTGGCCAAGCAAGGCAGAAAACCCTTTGTGCTGGTGACAGGAGACACCTCTCATCAGGGCAACTTTCCATCTGACTCCCACTAGTTTAATTTTTTTTTCCCCTCTGCAAAAGCAGGTGTGTAATATCTGCTGTGATTCTTGCTGGTGAAAAGCTTTCAGGCTGCTCAAATTTCAGCATTTTCTTTGGTTCTGATGCCATAAATTACTTTTGAAATAGAAACATTTCAGAACAAATTTGTTTCAGCCCATTCTGCTGTCAGACCTGCGATGGCCTGGTGAGTGCAGCTACCCTGGCACAGGTGGGACTCCAGCGTTGATTTTGCAGGTCCCTGCTTTGGATGTGCCACCAGAGATGCACTGACTGGGTCACACCTATGGTTCCTGTGATATCCCCGATTGCAGGGCAGGTTTCAGCCCTGCTTGATTCCTGCTGAAATGTGCCTGGCTGTTTGGGAGCTGCTGCCAAGACAAATTGGGCTCCCTGCCCTCAGGAGAGATGTGAATGTTTTTCCGAGGATGGCGCTGGGGGCCCTCTGGTCAACGTGCCTGTGTGTGAAGTGATGAGTGTGGCGTAGCATGCACGGGAGCAGGGGAAGTGCTGTGAGCTGCTTACGGTGCTCATCATCAAACTGCTGCTGAATTCCTCCCTGCTCTGTTCCTGGGAGCCATCTGGGGATGAAAATTGTAATCAATGTGGTTATCCTCCTGGGGAGTAATGGCTGGACTTTCAAAACCCATGGCCCGTCTTTCTGCCCAGGTCCCCAGAGATTTCAGTGTGACATTCTGTTCCTCTGGAGAGCTGTCCCTGGGGCTGAGCAGCTCTCTGCAGGAGAGGCTCCCCTTTGGGCAGGACGGAGCGGGACCGCGGGCACCACAGCAAAGGGCAGTGCCGGGCAGTGCCCACGTGGCCTCTGGAGGAGAGGCAGGGTTAGAGAAATGCTGTGCAAACCCCGGCTAAGTGGCACTGAGATGCTTTATGCTACAGTAATTCCTCCTTTTGTCTGACTTACTCCTGCACGTACTGAAAAGAAAAAGTGTTTCCTGGAGGGCTGAAGGGCCTTTTCCCATTTTCCATTAGTGGTTTTGCTGTTACTTTTCTGCGGCTGCTTTTTCAGGCTGCCCTTTGTCTGCCTTTTGGATTCTTTGAATTTACTTGAACTGTACATCTATTTTTCCCCATAAGAAAACCCAGCAAACTCATCGAGCAGCCCTCTCCAGTGCTGCTGTTGATGATGCAGGACCCAGGGCTTGTGGGCACGCTGTGATTGGGAGCAGAGAGCTGTTCCCTTTCCTGAGCACCAGCTCTGCTCTGCAGCTCATCAATCAACCTTCATCTCCGACTCCATGTGGCATAGAACCAAAGCATTTCCTAAACTAGCCCACTCTGGATTTTGCTAGCCTTCCTGTGTCTGCGTCTTGTTTTTTGGGATTCTCAAATGCTTTTGAGTTGGGACAGAATTACAGAAAGAAAATAGTATGTAAAACCTGCTTTGGCTGAAGTTATTTATTTCCTGTTTCAGAAACTGCTTTATTTTAAATTCCCTTTCAGTCAGAGCACTTAGTGACAAGGTTCTGAAGGGCGTTTTTGTTCTGCAGGCCATAGTGTGACTTCTCAGTGAAAAGCAAAAAACCTATCAGCTCTCCCTAGAGGCCTGTCGTTAGGAGGGACAAAGGCATTTTTCTTGGAAAATGCATCATTGTTCTGTAGAATTGGTACAGTGTCTTTGAGAATAGGTGTGCAGTAATTACTTTGAGAGCAGTTCTCTTTGTTAATTACTTGACACCTGTCTTTGGTTTTATAATTGTTTGGAAAGTGTGTGGGCTTTGCGGGGTCCATGCTGCTAAAGGCAGGAGGGAATGATGCCTTACTGAGGTCTCTTTGGCAAGGGTGTTTTATTAAAAGGTGTTTTATATGAAAATATTAATGTTTTTTTCTGACATAAAGGCCGCTTGTGACCAGTATCAAACAAAAAAACCAAACCTTTCTACTCCCTTTGCTGTTAAGAGCAGGAGACACTTCCATGACTGTGTTTCCCCCCACCCCACTTTTCTTTGCTCCTCAGTAGGTAGAAGGTGAAAGTTTGAAGAAAAAAGTGCTCAGGAAGGAAAACGGAATAATTTCTGATTTGAAACAAAGTGAACATTTCAAGTTAAGTTCCTTAAAAAAAATTCTAGCAAAGGCTGTGATGGATTGTTTTCCCTAACTGCTCTGTGAATTATTATTAAAATGTTAATTTATGGAGACATTAAGAGCACCTCAGAGTATATTGGTCTCGTGAGAAGTTCCTGGAGTGCTGAGGATGTATCAGAGCTCTCCAGCTGCCTTCTGGCTGCTCTGATTACCTGCTTTCGAGCTGCGGTGTGATTTCTGAGCTGGTAAGCTCTCCTGCTCACTGATTTTATTCCTAGCTCCCTTTAGCATTTCCATTTATTTTTATTTGCACTGGGTGGATGCAGTTGGGTGAAGCCCTCTGCTGCAGCCTGGGTTTGCAGTCCCTGGCCTCTGGCTCATTTAGTTGCAGCCACAGATGCTGGTGTTTCGGTGCAGTGCTACAGAATTGCACAAGAAGTTCATCAGACGCCACTGGAATTGCATCATAGGCAGGAAAAATGGCAAAATGCTCTCTCCTGTCACGAAACACAGAAGCAGGTTGCTGGGAAAGGTTGAGAAAACTCTTCCATTCCTGGCAAGACCGGGTTAGTAGTCCTGTGGTGTCAGGTTCTTAAGGGCATTGCAAAACCCACCCTTCTCTGCAACAGGATGCAATGTCTTCTCCTGTGTCACCACAGGACTGCTGTGGGAAGATCTTCTTGTTTGGGGGATATCACAGGTTTGGGGCTACTTGGTTTCTGGGGTTTTTTTGAGTAATCATGTGCCACAAGAATGGAGCTGGACTGGCAAATGCTGGCACGGTCAGGGCGTCCACGAAGTTGTGATGCCTCCCCTTGACCAGCCCTTGGCTCTGTGCATGTCCCTTCCATGGCCCCGTGCATTCTGTGTAGAGTGAGAGCAGCCAGGGCTGTGGTCAGCTGTGTCCCTTTTCTGTAATGGAGAAATTGCTGTAATCTGACAGGCTCTGTGTCTGTCTGTCTCCACTGATAAGATCTCTGGAAAGCCTGGAATGAACCAGAAGTAAATTACTCTATGTGTAAGGCTTCTGATTTTATAGCTGGGTAGAGCAAGAAAAAAAGGATTTTCCTACTAGTAGGCAGAGCATGGAAATCTTGGATACCTTGCTCATGGGAGCAGAGACCTGGTGGCTCTGTGAGACAGTTGAAAGGAGCATGTACCTGTGAGCATAGCTAATGGATGTAAATATTAGCTCACTGCAGAGTTCATGTATCACCGAGTGAAATCTAGCAGTTTATTTTGGCCTCAGGCCACGCAAATGGCCTTGCTCAATACAACGGAAACTCATCCAAAGTCCGTAGTTGTTCCTGCTTGCTTCAGGGCTGGATTCAGTCTGATTTCTGCAAAACGCAGGAGAGAGTCACTGGAAAATAAGGGTGAGTTAGGACACGCTGTGCATTTAGCTAATGACAAATGGAGAGGGAACCATGAGGGATCTTTGTTGTGGGAATGATTCCCAACCGCTGTTTACACCCCCTCTCTTCAAGCATCTCAATTACCAAAGTTCCTAAATTCCTACCAGAAGCGCAGCATGTTGGATCTCTCTGTCCAATCTGATGTCTTAAAGATGTTTTACCTTTCTTCAGCATTTCTAAGGGGTAGGAGTACTTAATGTTGTTTTTTCCCTGTGGAGTCTTAAGTAACGCTGGGAGCTGGTTGTAGGTGGCAATAGAGAGGGGTTTGATAAGCAGCTGGCATTTCGATTTGGAGGAAGGTGGTAGGAGATGATAGGCCCTCTCAGCTGGACCCTGGGGAAAAAACCTCACTTTCTTCCCTGCTTCTTGACCATTTTTGAAAGCCTGATGGCTTCAGAGGCAGTGTGCAGCCCTTTCCATGGACTGTGCAGGGAAGAACAAGCATGCTTCAGATTTCCTTTGTCTCTTTGAGATGAGCCCAGCAGAGGGAAGGCATCGCACAAAGGCTTTTCAGATGTAAGCACTGAAAAGGAAGGATTCAATATCCGCTGCTGGGTTTTGAGTAGTGCAGTTCACGTGTCGCATTCTTGTTAATCTCTGCAATCTGTGCAATCTTAGGTGTTCTCTGCTTATGCTCAAAGCCCTTCTGTGTACTGCATATATTCTGGACAGGTTTTTGAGGGACATGTTTAAGGGAGCTCTGTGGCTTCTCCCCCCACACTTTTAACGCACCCTGATGGAGCAGGTTGCTCTGTCATCTCATGAGCACATTCCTGACAGTATCACCATGCTCATTACTGCATCTGCCTGGCAGAGCTGAGATGCTTTGATGAAGTTCAGCCTTTTAACCATCTCTTCTCCCTTTGTGATCTGACAGCACCCAGGAATATCAAATGTGACCTTAACCCCTTTAATGAGAGCATCTAGTAGATGTCAGTTTTCATGACTACCAGCTTATAAATTGCATCCTGAAAAACCTAGAAACAGAGGGAAATTTAATTCCAGTGAGTGAGCAGCTCTGAGAGCCGAATGCTAGATACTGGAGTGGGCAGCCAGTGAAACTCTGGCAGTGCACATTTATCTCAAATTACAGGAAATTGTGTTCTGTAGCGGGAATGGAAAAGTTTGGGATTGTTTTTTGCTTATCACTGCTGCTTAGAAAGTATAAGCCTTTGTTTAGATCATTTCTGAAAAGTGTACAAACCTGGCACTTGTTTACTCCCACAAGTTCCAAGGAGGGTTTGACTGGGAGGAGCTGGTGAGGCCTTGTCCTGCCCCCACTGGCTGCAGGAGCTGGCCGAAGCAGGCTCTGGCAGCGGGCCCCTTCGCAGGTCGCTGGCAGCATGCCTTGCCCGTTGGGACTGCCCCAGCGTGGCTGTCCTGTCCAAGCCTCGAACGCGTCTTCGGTGCAGGTGGGCCACAGCCACCGCCCACCACCGCGAACGCTTTCTGCACTCGTTCTTGGAGACAAGCAGAAGGAGGTCTTGGCAAAAGACCTTCTTTTGGGAGTCACAGCTTGGGATTTCTAGCCTGCAAGCGTCCTTTTGACTCCTTGTGCTCCCTGATACAGACTATTCCGGTGACTTAAGTCAATGAGCTGGGCTGTCCTCTTCAGAGCCATCACCTCCCAGGCTTGGCAAGCTGCCCGCAGGCGGAGCGACGCTGCCACGCAAGTGTGTTCTTAAGGAATCTTAATGAAATAAAACAGGGATGTGCCAGAATTAGAGGATCGCTGGGTGGATGAAAGGATAAACACATATACTCAGAGTTAAAAAATGGCCTGCCCTGATAAAACAGTGTCAAATTACCAGGTCTCTGTGCTTTGTCTCCCAGGATGAAGATGGTCAGTGTCCTGCTGGTTTCACTCTGGCTGTCCATGGTCACCCTTGGCAGAGGCTCAGGTAAGGACGTGGCACGGGATGGACCTGCCCAATTACTATGCAGAGAAGAAAACTGTTTGCAATGAGTTTTAAGCAGTTACAGTATTTCTGGATTAAATGGTTGTGTGTAAAATACTTTAGCAAAATGCATGAACACAATGTTAGTTCTGGGGGGTTGTTGTACAATGCTCTGTGTAGAGATGACCGGTGTGGTGTGAACGGATGCATTAGGAAATTGCAACAGCACCTCGACCTAAAAGTGCTTTGCAAACTCAAGCTGTCCCCTTGGTCAGTATTGTTATTGCCCTTCTGTGAGGGGTGAAACCAGGGCTCAGCCCGTGGAGCCTCCTTGTCACTGAGGTGCAGGAAGGACCTAGGCTTGAACCTGAACTCTGCTCTTCCTGGTTGGATCTGGGAAGGGGACTGAGATCAGCTGCTTGGAGGGGACTGAGATTCAGCTCTCCAATTCTGACTCATGCCTGAGCAATGCAAGGGGAGAGGGGAACTTCTAGAGTAAGAGGAGCTCTGATACCCATCTCACTGAGTCACTTTCCTGACAGGAAATATGTTGTCATGCTCTCAGCTCCTCTGGCACTCGTTCAGCCCAGCTCTTGTGAAGAGGCAGATTGTGCATGTCTCGGCTCCGGACTTCCTATTTGGGGGTGGAAGGAGACAGCATGATTTGCAGGAGGCAAGTGGAAAGGGGGAGGGAAAAAAGAACAGGAGCTGGTATTATGGGGGGAAATGTTCAGAAATAAGGGCTGTGCAGGGGTTTGACAAGTCCCCCCATGAACCCTTGTCCCTCTGCAATGCTGGCAAACAAGCAGTTACAATATACCCTGAGCAGATGAACAGCTCTTCTGTCATTCTCTCTTGGACCACACTGAATCATTGTGGGCCAGATTCACAACGTGCACTTCAGCAAGGTTCATCTCAGTGCAGTGTTCGTCGCTGAGGCTGAAGCCTGGGAGGTTTTTCTCCTTGGGCTGCCCAAGGGCTGCAGGCGCTCACAGAAAGCTGTGATCTTCAGCAGGGGATGTCCCAGCCTGGCTAACAGGGGCTGGGTGGAAGTGGTGAGCTAAGGTGAAACAGCAAAGGAGAAAGAATTCACGGCCTAGGTCTCCTCCACTAAGCCCTAGGTAGTAGGAGTGCGTGCGGAAGGAGGGATCCAGCGACATGGATCTTGGCTGCTCGCTGGGAAAATCCCTGCTTTGCTTGTGCTTCTGGACAAGCTGTTCCGCTCTCCACCAACGCAACATCCTCCTCCTGCTGAGGCAGCATTACAACACCCCACGTGCAGTCATCTTGGGCTTTTGCAGAAATGGGAGGTAGGTGCAGTTGAATCAGGATTGCCCAGGAAATGTTAGAGCAGTTTAAAAGCTGACGCAGTCGGCTGGGAAGAAGCTGATTTCAGTCAGGTGAAATGAGCACCCTGGCATATGGGTCACACAGGCTCGTGCCAATTGATCTGGCAGAACCAGACTCCTCCGTGCATTTCTCCAGGGTATTTGGTACTTTTAAAATATTTCTCCTTTAGCAGAGATTTCCTGTACAGGGTGGTCAGAACCCTTGTAGAGTGCTGCAAGAGTGTAAGTCAAGAGGTGATACATGAGACACGTGATCAGTTAAAATACACTTCTCCTGCAAATCCACTGCAGTGTATGTATTTAATTTCCTGCAGGTCTGTGGGTGCCAGACACGCTCTTCAGTTCAAAGCTTCCTTTTTGTGCCATGGACTTCATAAACCGATTTGGACTGTCACAATGTCCTTTGTTATTCACGATGGGCTTGGATGGCTGTTTGTACTTGGATGGAGGGGCAGCCGTCTGTGCAGCCCTCCGTTTCACTGCAGGGTTTCCTGGGACTGGCACCAAAAGGAGACTGGAGCTCGTTTCACCCTTGCAAAGTCATAAATATAGAGCAGTATGGGAGACTGGCCTTGTTCTGGAAATGTTACAGCATTTGGGCTTGCTTTTCCTTCTTGAAGAAAGGCGTGTAGGTGGGGGGAGCAGAGCTGAGCTTATCTGAAGTGAGTGCAGAAGGGGCTGTGCACAGTCTACAGCTGCCCTGGTGGTCACCCAACACCAAGCAGGGCAATGGAGATGGGGAACCTGGCTTCTGGGATATTTAACATGTGTAACTTGGTAGAGATTTGTCATTTCAGCTGAGTGCTTTTCTGTGCTGTGACTATTAAGTCATGTAATGCTGTATTGTTGGGACCAGCTCTCTCTCCAGCCCAGGCTGGACTGAGGAAGGCTGGGGGCAGGCACAGGAGTCCTGTTGTGGTTTGCTGCCACTTTTCCTGTTTCTGCCATCCTTCCCAGTGGAGCAGTCTGGTCATCAGCGCTGACCAGGGACTGCCCAAGCCAGGGGTACCGGCTCTGCTGAGTCCCAAGCTCTGTGAGCTTACAGAGGAGGTGAGCAACCAACACTTGCTGAATTTCAGCTCTAAAATACCAGCACTGCTCTGGCTGCAAGTGGCCTTTCCATCCAGTTCAGCCACTATGGCTGACAGTCTCTCTGGCAATGTGTCAGAAAGCTTTAGCATTATGCTTCACTCTGCTTCCTACTGGAGAGACAAACCCACAAACTTTATTTCCCCTACAGATTTTGCCTACAGCACTGTGGCTCTAAACATCTGTTCTCTGGGCTCTGCTGTTTCTGCTGCGTATGGAGGCTGGTGCTGAAACAAAGTCAGTTGCTGAAAGGGAGGTGCAAGCTGTACAAGGAGAGAAATGTGATCTGAGTAGTGTAGAGTAAAAGATGTAGAGTCTGAGACTGAATTGGTGCCTTAGTCTTCTATTCGCTCTGCATGCGTGGGCAAATCCTTTCCTAGTCTCGAGAATATACATGATCTGCAGTGCCCGAGTTTCAATTCCTTACTCATGACCTTTGGGTCAGTGTTTGCAGTGGTATTCAAGGTCTTCTGCTTTCCTCGCCTAGCTAAGCCATCCTTAAGATGGAACCTGTGTTGTAGGGTGCTTAATGAACCCAGATGTTCTGATAGACAGGGAAGGATAACAAAAACTGATGGACCCAGGTCTGGCCGTACAATAGTTTCTTTGGCACTACTGAAGTCATATAAATACACACTGGCTTAAAAGAGATGAAAAACCAGTTGGACAAAGAACATAACAGCCAGTATGAATACAGAATAATGTTATCTTCTTGTTTCTGAACAAAGCTGGCCAGTGTTAGATACTGACTTATTTATAAGATGTAGCTGTAATTGTGCTTCTTCTTCCATTTTTTTCTCTCTGCTAGCCAGACTGCTCTCTCACCCTCCAAGAGTTCTCAGCTTTTGCAGGGTGAGGGCTGGAGAGATGACCGTGGTTGGCAGTATTAGCTTAGCAGAAGAATATTGCTGCCAGGGGAGGAGGAGCAGCCTCATGCTGAGTACCTAACGGACCCACATAGTGTGAGCAGGTACATGCTGTGCATAAATAGCCCTTTGGTGGGGGGAATCATCATGTTTGCATAGGAAATGCCTCTGTAGCTTCCTTGGGGGCTATCAGACAGGCTGTGTGGTAGGATGAGCCCAGGACGGGGCCAGAATGATACCCCAGCATGGCAGGTAGTGGCTGGAAGGCAGCCAGGAGCTTCCCTCCTGGGAGCTTTATTTCAGGCTTTGCTGTTATTTGCTGCATTGTGAACATGTCTATTTACACTCCCCCATATCAGAGGCTCTCAGCTACTTTGGTTTTGTCTGCTCTGAAGTTGGCTCCAAAGTGCCAGATGTCACCAGTGTTTCTGGATTCAGGTGGTGGCTGGAGCAGTGGAGTTCTGACTGCAGTGAGAAGGAAGCAGAGGTCAGAGCCACTGCCTGCACTGTCTCTCCTGAGTGCTGAACTACACTGTGTGTCTCTCTCACGCTTAGCAGAGAGGCAGAACAGTTACTTTGGCCAGGGGAAATTTGCAGATTAATAAATTACTGTCTGTAAAACACTTTGAAGATGGAAAGCCCTGTGCAGCTCCTCAGAATTTTTACTATATGGCTCTTATTCTACGGATGGAGTTCCAGTGGCCTTATTTTCCTTATGATTTGTGACAGCCCCAGAAGCTGAGAAGCTTATTTTAGTGTGTAAAGTCAAAAGAAAAATAGATTAAACTGCATTATTGTTTTCTAAAGAGACTAAATCCCTCCCCCACCATCATCTCCTGGGATTTCCTGACTTCCTCCTACTCTTCCAATCTCAGCTTCTTGCTGTCCTAATTTAGGACGTGATTTTATAACCATCCATACCCATCTGTGAGCTACTGTGGTTGTAGAAGCTTATGGCACTTGGGGGCATGAAGTCATTCGCCACTGAGGGTGTTGAAAGGTGCACAGCCCTGGAGTGGATGAAGATAGAGCCCGCGGAGCAGAGCTGACCTGGGTGCAGACGTGTCCCCGCAGCCGCCAGCCTCCCTCCACACCAGCCAGAGCTATGCCCGCTGAAGAGATAAAACCTCACGTCTGCTTCTTGTCAGCTGAGGAAATGGGTTGTGAGGGGTGAGCTCTGTGCAGGCGTCATCGTGGTGTGACCTGTCTGCATCGAAGTGCAGAGACGTGTGGAGGAAAGCAGCCCTTTCTGGGTGTGTTGCTCATATGGTATTGAACAGTCACTTTTGCTCCTCTGTGTGTATCAAATAGGGCGTCAGAGACACCAGGGACCTGTCTCGTACCCACCTGATCCGTTGCATCCCCGTCCCACAGCTGCAGAGTCGTGCTTTCACTGTCAGACATTTTATGGCAGCCAGGTGACTCTGCTGGACTCTTGGACCCTAATAGTGCATTTTACTGCGTGCTGCATTTTTTCAGTTCCCATTTTCATCCGAGGACGACTGCTGCAGCATCTTTGTAATGCAGACACCCCTGTGGGATGGACAGGGAAGAATTGCTGGCTGTATTTTAAAGCAGGCGACAGAGCACCTGGCTAAGTGCAGTAACTGGTCTGCATGGGTTTAACTGAGCAAGCCTATTGGCAGAGCCAGGAGTTCAGCCTGAACCGTGTCAAGTCCCAGTGTGGTGTCCCAGGCACACAGAAGAGCCCCTGCCAGCTTGAGCCCAGCTCAACAGTGATGCTGATCAGCTAAACCCCCTTTTCATGCTGCCTCTCCTACAGATGACTTTGCAATGGGATATTGCATTTCCTGAACCTCTCCTCTTCCTGTGCTGCTCTACTTTGCTTCACGCAAAAATTTTCTCAATGAAGTGGGATGGAAAGTAGCTGTTTGCTCTTCTTATCCTTCAGGGAAGCAGTTCATGCCCCTACCTTTATCATCTTGATCTCAAATTTAAAGAAAGCCTCCAGGAAAATATGTCAAGCTTGCTAGAGATATCTGAATATAATTTTTTTTGTGTGTGGTTTTTTTTTCTGGCCCAGTTGCTGGAGGTAACCAAAATATTCTGCCACATGCAGTAAACAGCTTTATGCACAGATAGAGAGTGAAGTCGCAGAGCTCACTGTGGAGGAGTTCTAAGAGACACAAATAACAACTACCCCATGTTGCAGGCTGTGCTTGATGAGATAAGGCAATTCAGAGTCAGAAGCTTTAGGCTCCATTACAGAATCATTGTGTTTTGGATGTCTTGCTTTGGCTGCTTCCCCTGAAGTCAACAGAAGTTTATGCAGTTACCTTGTTTTTCATGGCTTTGGCAGAGGCAGGTTTTCACACCTGTTTAAATTAGACATTCAGGGTCTAAAGTTAATCAACCACAATGTACAAGTGCTTTTCGAAACTGAGCCATTCTGCAACAGAAAGTCCTTTTCCTTCTCCTTTTCTCAGCTGTCCTACCTATTTAAGTGATAAAAGCACTTGGGGAGAGAGAGAGACTCCATCCTAGTGCACAGCATCCAGATGAGCTGCTTCTGTGGGGGCATCACAGCTCAGTGGCAGCACAGGATGAATATGATGAGACTTGGGAGAAGTGTAAAACCATGTCACCAATGCCATCACAGCAGAACTACATGGATGGGGCTGGGCTGTATAGGAAATTTGTTCCAGGACCACTTCCACCTCCTTGCTCTACTGGAGAGGCTGTGGGAGGAAGGCAGTGAGGTTATGAGAGGCCTCTTTGGATGCATTTCCACTGGAAGTCAGATTATAAATTTCTGCAGAGTTGGCACAGCTTTTAGGCTGAACCTCCAAGGCAGCATTGAGCTACAACCAGTTTTTAGGTGTTCTGTGACCACCGTCACTGCTGCAGAAGTAGTGAGAGCAAACGGTGAGAGCCAGCTGATCTTGGCTGGGTCTGACCCAGCTCCTGCGTCATTCCCACCCATCTCAGTGTGTTTGGGTTTGTGCCTCTTCTCCCAGTTAAGGGCAGAGCTTCTCATTTGTTTTGTTCCATGCCTCTCTCCTTCTGCCCTGTTGTATGGTCAGATGGGATACTACTGAGCAGAGAACGCAGCCAGGGAGCAGGGGGTGGTCGGTGGAAAAGGAAGAATGCAGACACAGTGGGGAGAGTGGGTGCTCCTGGCACTGGCATAAATGGGAGACGCACCCACGCGTGGTGCTGGCCACAGCTGGTGCCTCCTGTGCTCACAGCAGGGCTCCTCCATTCAGCCCGGCTTCCTCTGCTTCCTTCTTACTGACTGAGCTTGAAAGATGGTGCTGAGGAAAATTTTTTTAAGGTAGTAATGATTAATTCTTGCTTAATTGGTTTGTGTGATCAGCTTTTTCTGCCTTTCTGATGCTGATTCGTGCATCAGATAATGGGCTGGCCTTGCTGTGCCCCGGGGTAGAGGCTGACTCATACCAGCTCTGCTTTAAGGTAATGCAGCAGGGGCAGATGAAGAAAGTAGGAAGCTGTTGAGATATGGCTTGGCAGCCCCAAAAAGCCACTGAGTCCTGGGTCACAGCAAAAGAAGTGTGGCCAGGAGGTCAAGGGAGGTGATTCTGCCCCTCAGCTCTGCTGTGGTGAGACCCCATCTGCAGTGCTGTATTCAACTCCGGCGTCCCCAACATACAAAGGACATGAATCAGTCGGAGTGAGTCCAGAGGAGGGCACAGAGTTCATCAGAGCTGGAGCACCTCTCCTACGAAGACAGGCTGAGAGAGTTAGGGCCACTCAGCCTGGAAGAGAAAAGGCTCTGAGGAGACCTTAGAGCCCTTCCAGTGCAGAAAGGGGCTACAAGAAAGCTGGAGAAGGACTTTTCACAAGGGTGTGTAGCGATGGGACAAGGGAGAATGACCTTAACCTTCGGGAGGTAGGTTTAGATTTGGTATTAGGAAGAAATTCTTTGCCATAAGGGTGGTGAGGCACTGGAACGGGATACCCAGAAAAGCTGTGGATGCCCTGTCCCTGGAAGTGTTTAAGGCCAGGTAAGATGGGTCTTTAAGCAATGTGGTCTAGAGGGAAATGTCCCTGCACCCACAGCAGGGGTGTTGGAACTGGGTGATGTTTAAGGTTCCTTCCAACTCAAATCATCCTATGATAGTACAGCCTCATTTGATGCTGTAGCTGAAGTGGTGTGAGGAACAGGGATCATTCAGCTGGCAGCACTGATGGCTTTGTGTGCTGCTGCCACTGCACGGTCCCAGTATGTGTGCAAGGCACATGGAATCAAGGCGAGCGTCCTTGTCCTGACCCTTCTGCCCTGCCTGCACTTTGTCTTCCAGTTCTGGAGATGGGTGTTTCCTTCTACCATGCAGCCTCCCTCTATCCTGTATGATCCTCACCCCTTTTCCTAAGCAGGGCTGTACAAACAGGAGCATTTCTTGCCTTTTTCCTGCCTTGTCTGTCCCAGGTAGGTGTTATGGGTCATAGGCTGCCTTGCTGTGTAATTGCAGAGGATTCAGCGGTAAGAGGGGTCAAGGCATCTGCAGTGCTCCTGATTGGTACTGAGAACAAGGTGATTTCTTTCAAAATTGTTTTGCAGAGGCATTTCTAGGAAGGTACATTTGCAGGATGGTGTATTTTTAGAGAATTGTACTGTGTCCCTCAGGTGTGTGTGTAGTGCTCCATTTGCTGCAGCACAGAAGAGACATGGAGTTGGATATAGCTCCATCTCCTCACTAGTTTCCATTTGTTAGCAAACCTCTGGAGTCACAGCATGAATGCTGATCGCACTTGATTTAATCAGGAGCTGCTCTGAACTCCAGCAGCTGTTTTGTGCAGGAAAAATTTCAAGAGAGAAGAAACTCTGAGGCTTAGCCGGTGAAAACAAGTGTGAGTTGTTGCAAACGGGCACAGCACCACAGAAGTTAGTGCTGTTTCTCACCATTAGAACTGGATCCTTGCATCTTCTTTCTGCAGTGCTCTCTCAAATACTGTTGCTGGAATTGGGATGTGTCAGTGTGTGTGTATATACATTCTTTTTCATAGTGGGACTGCTTTATGTCAATGAAGGGTCAGTCATGCCATTTTTTTCCCAGGCTATCTCCAGTTTAGACTGACATACAAGTAATTGCACGCTGATGTTAGCAGCAAGTAGGCTCTGAATATCCAGTAGAGCTTAAAATAGTGGAAGGAGCACAAAATGTTGTGGGGAGCTGTTGAATGCAAATAAAATTATAGCAATAGTAATAATGTGAGCATCCCCTCTACTTTAAGCATGTGTGTGGACATGTTGCCCCGTCTGCTGGGGTCTGCTGCAGAAGTGCCACCACAACAAAGGTTGCTGTTGTCACAGGGAGAAGAGCACCATCACAGCTGAGGAGAAGGAGGCTCACAAAGGTGTGTGTGAGGGGTACCCTGCAGTTCTCACATATCAGGCAGAGTCTGGCTACCTTGGGCATAAAACACCGCAAAAGGTAGAAACGGCTGTATAACTGTCAGCACAGGGAGGAGGGAAGCTGTGCAAAGCACCACAACTTCTGTCCCCGGCGTTTTATGTGTTAAGGATATTTTGCTGCAGCCTGTGGTGTTCCTGCCATCTCTGCCCTGAGTGATGGGTCATGGCATTGCTCCCTGAGCCCTCAGAGTCGTGCTGGGTGGCTTTGCCCTGGCAGCCAGGAGGAGTCCTCGCCTTGGCAGGGAGGCACAGCCTGGGATCTCACACTGCACGGCCGCTCTGGCTGTAGCTGTTCGTTACCAGCAGTTATGTGCCATGTCTGGGGTTCAGCTCAGAGCTTGCAGCACCCCAGGGCAGGGCATGTGTGGGGAGGCTTAGCACCACCTGTTTGCTGTGACAGTGTCCCTGAAGCCAGGCCAGCTCTGTGACAAAATCTCCAGGTACAGCTCTTACAGTAAAACAATAACAGTCGCCTCTTCCCAAGCCAAGAAGGCAAGGCCTGGACATTGTTTTTGAGAAATGTAGGAAGAAAAAAAATAAAATAGTTGTATTTATTTTCAATAACTCATTCAGGTTGAACGGGTAAGTAGCTTTACAGTGCTGATTTATGGGCTGTTGCAAAATGCAAGAGCTGCTTATGATTGCAAATTTCATTGATCTTGACTCCAAGAATTTCAGTATGTAATGTTTTATATGGTTTTCTCTCTCCTCATTCCTGCCATTTGAAGTAATAGGAGTGATTTGCCTTTATGCAGCCCATGAGGAGACACAAGTCAGGTGCTGCGAAGAGAACCTGGGCATTCTGATTTACAGACCCAGGTCTGCTCCTTTCAGAGGGGAAGCCTTTCTTTACAGAAAAAATGCCCTGTCTCCATGAGTAACAATCCATGCTTTATCATGCAGTAAGCAGGCAGTCTCTGCAGACTCCTTTGTCTCATTACCACTCTAAGGACACTTGGCCATGCCTAATCCATGGCCCCACCAGCATAAAGCAGCGAGCTGGTTCCAGTTGGCCCTGATCATGGTGGTGACGGGTCATTATGCCCCTTCCCATGGTGTAAGGCTTCCAGCAGTGGTTTGATCCTTGAAAATGAGCCTCGGCACTGCCTGTGGTAGGGGCCATGCCGTGTGATGCTGTGCACTTTTGAAAGATCTGTATGTTTTTAGATGACGAGCACTCTCCAGCCATTTGGGTTTGGGGTTCCTATGAACAAATGCTTGTGTTCTGGGTAGCTTCACTGCCTCTTCCTAGCTCAATTCGTTCTCTTCCTCCAGAAGTAGCACTCTGTCATATGGGTGTTTGGCATACTGCAGGAGGAGCAGTGCAGCTTGCATTTGCATTTATGTGTAAACCCGCCAGAAAACATTTCTATTCTTACTGGCCCAGATTCCTCCTGCCCATGACTAACCATTGCTGAGCCACAGGAGTTAGCATCACTGCCTTTAAGTGCTGCAGGCCTGTCTTCTTAAAGGTTTATCTCTGCTTTTTTTAAATTAAGTATGAATTTGGGGGCAAGCTACATCCCACTGTCTATTTAGGGAAGAATAAATGCCAGAAATCCTGCTTTGGGCCTGTGAAGTCAGTTCAGAAGTATTCAGAAGAATTGGGCTCAAAGAGCATATTGTATTCTGTTTCTCCTCTCAGTCTGAGTGCTTCTAATATCTGCAAATGGGAGAGGCTTTGCAGTGTCGTCTCTGGTGAGCCTGTGTGTGATGTGCTGAGACACTGCTCCCAAGGACTGCTGCAGGCAGCACACCCCTCTCCTGTTTGACTCATTTTGGGTTCTCAGACGTCAGGCTGCCCTAGCAAATGCCTCCCAGCAGCTACAAGAGAGGCACTGGGAAATGTGCCATGCTGTGCTCTGCCTCGTCAGCGTGGGGAGACGGGAGGTGCAGTGGCAGCAGCTTCTACGTGTGTTTCAGTTGGCTCTGACAGTGCAGGTTGCTCTCAGGTTTGCTGACACCCTGGTACTGTGCTTTGCTTGTCTCTGCCTGCCTGGACATCCTAATGGGTAGGAGGAATGGAGTGGAGAGGAGTCCTTGGAAGAGAAATGGGTTTGGACTGTGCCTTTTGTCATGAAACTGTTTGCTAATGACAAGAATAACTTTTTTTAAAATGTAATTAGGAAAAAAAGGGCTCTGTACAGCTTTTTCTCGTGCTGGACGGTTTCTGTGTCAGTCCAAGTCTGTTGTGAGGCACACTGAGCCACTTTCTGTTGTTGAACTGTGCTTGGGGTTTGCACCTGGGCACTGCCTGGGATTACAAGAGAACCTGCTGCTACCTCCTCCGTACCTTCCCTTCTGGCCTCCAGCCTCCGGTTCTAAACTTCACTATCAACAGTCTCTCTGTGTCACTTACTAGGGCTTGCACTCATTGTGTTATCCTGGTGTGCACAGGTGTCACATGAATCCACCACAGGAAAGACAGTCTTCACTTCTGAAGCCCGCAGTCCAACTTCTTCTGGCAGGGAAAGTGACCCACAGTGCTAAGGGAGGGTTGATGTTTGAGTTGTTATTTTTTTTCCCTGTTATTTCAGCACATCTATTTCCATCTTCCTTATCAGTAGGTATGGGTGCACACACACCTCTGGCGTTGTTGTCATCCAAATTTTATCTTCCCACATAAGACTTTTGTGGTAAATTTTCTTGGAGCTCTCTGGGAAGCCTAGTTTTATGCAGGAATGTCCTATTGTATTGTCCTGATGAGAGATAAATAGCTTGGCAGAAATGTAGGAGGTGTACAAACGAAAACAGAAGTTTCCAGGTCCTCTAGAAATGAACACAATGTTCTTGCTCTATTTTATAAAAGCCGAGTTTACTTTTATTGAAAACACTAGGGTTTTGCCTCTGATTTTAATGGGGGCAGGACCAAGGGCTGTGGGGAGCATGGGCAGGACTGTTTTCCTCCTGCAGGCTTGCAAGCCTAAGGCACCTTGTTTTTCTTGGCTGCAGAACGCTGCGATGACTGGGGTGTGGATACCATGAAGCAGATCCAGATTTATGATGGGGAACCTGCCAAGATCAAATGCCCGCTTTTTGAGACCTTCTTGAAGTACAACTATAGCACAGCCCATTCTGCTGGCTTAACCCTGATCTGGTACAGGATCGCGCAGGACCGGGACCTGGAGGAGCCCATCAATTATCGTCTCCCGGACAATCACATCAGCAAGGATAAAGACACCCTTTGGTTCTGGCCTGCACTTCTCAATGACACTGGGAATTACACCTGCATGCTCAGGTAGGTTTTGTGGTGCAGCTTCTGTAAGTTGTCAGCGCAATCAAAGGACTTTTGTGGAGGTGGGGAAATGATGCTGTTAGCAGCAAATCTTTCTGTGGGGAGACGACCATTTGCATAAGCATTAATGGGAAAAGAATGTTACAATTATAGGACCGCTCAGTGCTGAGCCAATTTACATGGCAATAATGCTTGGAGCCTTGCAGACACTAATGAGCGTGCCTCTCCTTGCTGCAAGTGTCCGTGAAAATATTATTGCTGAGCCCATGGCAAAATCCACAGGCACTCACCATTCAGAAGTGATCTGCATGTCTAGAGTAAAAATAGCTTCAGATGCAGGGGTAATGTTTTGACTGCACGCTAATTTGGCAAAGATTCATGAGATTCAGACTTCTAGGAAATTAAGTGTCTCTAACTGTGGTGCAAAATGAACATAGCATCTGCTATGCACAAGAGCTCTTTTTGATCTTCCTCACGTTGTCTTTTGTCTGTGTCTTTGACCTTATGATCTGCTTTAGCAGCAGGGGAGTGGATATTGCTTGTTAGTCATCTTTATAGGCTTTTGTGAGCTTGTGTGGCCACCTCTGGTGGGGTTTTCTTTACCATTTATAAATGAGTCAACTAAGGCTGTACATACCTCATCAGCCCTATAATGCTCGTTATTGCAGATGTAATTTTTATTTCATTCCACTGCTGTAGGAGTAAACAAGTTTCAGCTAATCAGCCCTATTCTCGTCCACCCTTAGGAACACAACCTACTGCAGCAAAGTTGCGTTTCCCTTGGAGGTTGTTCCGAAAGACCAGCACTCTTGTGTGAGCCATTCCATAAAACCCGCTGAGGAGATGTTCTACTTGGAGCACGTCAATCAGAAGATCACGTGTCCAGATATTGATGGGTTTTACCCTACCAGTGTGACACCAACTGTCAAGTGGTACCTGGTAAGCAAGACTAACTTGGGCAGCAGGGGGATGCAGTGGTGTGTGTGAAAAAGCAGTGGTTGGCATGGCAGTCATGGAGCTGCATTTCAGAGTCTCCCCAGTGACAATGCTGTTAATGAAGCTTTACTAATTTTAAGAGCCCTGCTTCCATTGAGTTCAAGGGTAAAACTGCTTTTGGAAAGGAACCGAGAGCTAACACTGAAGCTTTTTTGACCAGTGCACACAAGTGAAAAAGTACTCCTAGGAGGGCTTTAGGTGGCTCATTTCAGTTATGGGCAGTGTGTCTGACCTGCTGTGTGAGCCTCTCACTTCCCTGTAAAGGAAACTGTCATTCATAGTCCCTCTTTTTTAAAAAAAAACCACCTGTTAATAAAAATTGCATCCTTTCCAAAATCCTCTGAGGTCAGGAAGTGAAGTTGTACATTAGGCTCTGCAAGGACAATAGGTGTCCTCTTTGACACAATTGAGCAAACCTCCTTTCTGAAGACTGAGACATCTCCACCCCACCATCCATACTTTTCTGATGATTAGACTGTCTCAGCCATCCTCAGGCTCTTGCCTACAGAATTACTGCTCAATTTCATTAAATTTGATCTCACTCTTTCTCTCTAGGTGGATGCCTTTAGTCAGTAGAGAATAAGAAGTCTCAGGGGATGTAAAGTCAGAGAGTTATGGAAATAAATTCTTTAATAACATCCTATGAAGTGCTTTTGTGTTTCTAGATAGAAGATTTTATGTAAATGAATTTAATAATAAGGGAAGTTGTCAACAAATGTATCTTCTGATTTAAAAAAAAATTAAAAACACCCAAAAGAAAAACCCCACCTCTAAAACCCTTCAGGAAAAACTTCCTCTTGTATCAAGAGGAGGTGTTTCACTCCAGTAGTTTAAATGCTTTACTTGTATTGTTCATTGAAATTCACATCTCGGCAATCAATTAGCAGAATGAAACAAAAAGCCCCTTGGAAGTAATTTTTCAGGCAGCAAGTCATCCCATGCCTAATAAAAATCATTAAAAATGGTATATGACCCCTATCTTAAACTACCCCATTAGGATGTATCTGATTTGGAAATGTACCATTCAAAAATAATCTCTTAGAAAATGTGCACATCTTTGGTTTTTATGACAATCAAGATGTTATCTGCATAATCTCTTCCTGAAAAGGGATTTCCAGCTTGGTATTTTGGCAGTTTTCCTGCCTCGCCTGACAGAAAGAGAGGAGTTATTAAGGTTTATGTACTACAGATTATCGATTGCTATTTGCAAATTCTGGGGTCTCATCGTCAGCTGAAATCAGCCAGGAGAGCTTGATTAGTCCTGAAAGATGGACATCAAGGGGGTACATGCCCTTTAGTCTTAGTATCCATTTGTGAACACATCATCATTTCTTCTTGTCACTTTTTACTTCTGTTCTTCACTCTGCTGAGGTGCTCACTTTGATTGCCAAGGTGCTTCTGGATCAGAGATGTCTCCTTTATAAAATTGTCTGTGTTTAAAGTGGGATTAAGCTATTAGAGCGATCTGCTTCATCACTTCATTTTCAAGGTGAACATAACAGTCTATACTCCAACATGCTCAAAGTTCATGGTATTTAGGTCTGACCTACATCACGATCCCAAGTGCC
This sequence comes from Callaeas wilsoni, assembly GCA_013398955.1. Taxonomy (NCBI): domain Eukaryota; kingdom Metazoa; phylum Chordata; class Aves; order Passeriformes; family Callaeidae; genus Callaeas; species Callaeas wilsoni. The sequence continues at coordinate 69,662 of VWPU01001373.1, read as the reverse complement.
ATATTAATAGTTTAAAATCAGGTATTTGTAGTAGCATTTAAACCAATACCTGTACTTTTGAATCCCAAACTCAAGTATTTTTCTGCCTGACTCCAGAACTGCTACTCGATAGATGACTTCCATGAGCGACACCCCCAAGGGCCCAGGCTTGTCATTGACATTGTCCGCAGTGCATATAAAGGGAATTACACTTGTATTGTGACATTCAAGGACCATGGAAGAACCTATAATCTCACCAGAACCATAAAGATGAAGGTGGTGGGTAAGAAAGACTTTAAAATGTGTAAAATGCATGTGGATAACTGCAGAAATGGTAAGAATAGCTAGAAGAGTTTGCTGCAGGATCCATTTGTGGTTGTATTCAATCCGCATTACTCAACTGACCTGGCGTATTTTTTCTTGCTGTGGTCAGACTTGTGTTAATGCCCAAAACGTGTTGCAGTAGAGGTCTCTCCCACCAGCAGGTCAAATGCCCCAAACACAGAGAGTGGCCAGGCTCAGGCTGGTGAGGTTCAGCCCGTGAGATGGCATGGGGTACCCTCTGCTGGCATGTGAATGCATAATCCTGGCACTCCTGCTCGTTGTCTCCTGTGCCCTTTGCTCGTCACTGTTTGTGGGATTGTCACTTCATAGCCAACTTGTCTTGATCTTCCTGGAATCTCCAAGCCATGTGTGCTGGGGTTGGGATTGTTAATCAGCCAGGCAGAGCTCCAGGTACCCACTGTTTGGACACATCCATCCCAGGCACAAAGGCTCAGCCTACCTGCCAGGGAATTGTAGAGTTTAAAAACACAGTGAGCTGTAGAATACATTCTGAGTTCCATGGAAACAGCTGTTTTAAGGGTTGAAATAAATATTTGTGACAGGAAATGATGTTTGTATTTTGTTTTTTAGAAGCAGCCGTAAAAAGAAACTAGTGCAGGTTATGCCTTGTGGGAGGTGAGAAGGTTATGGAGCTTTTCTGATGTGTGAAGCCCAAACTAGCTTACCTAAACTTTGGAGGAGCCTCAAAATCTGGATCTGGCCCTGAGTTTGGGGACTAGGATTAGATTTGTGTGTGCATGGAACTCTGCAGCAGGAATGCATCACGAGATAGATTGGGGAATGTATGGTGCGGCACAAGGGCATTGGGAGTGGTGCTGCAAGGATTCCAGGTTTTCACGAGGTGTGGGTCCCCATGGGGACTCTCTGTTATCTCCTGCAGGATCTCCAAACAAGGCCTTGCCACCACAGTTCACCTCTCCAAATGAGAAAGTTGTGTACGAACTGGAAGCAGGTAAAGTCCAACACTCGCAGCCTGCCAGTGGGACAGGGAGACTCAGCCAGGCACAAAGCTATCCTCTTCCACTGCATCCCCGATGCTTTCCCTCACAGAGCACATGAGCTGCCACGAGTCGCCTGGTAGAAAGTGTGGGATGCCAGTTCTTGATGCCAGAATAGGAGAGCACAGCTTTAAAAGTTGATTTTTTGCAAGCACAAATAAAGACAGATATTCAGCCATGGAGATACAGACCTGCAGCTGCACAAGCAGATGAAATGGGGACACTCAGCTGCTTAGGAGAATTCTTAGAGGACCTTTTTTCAGCCCTGGCTGTGGTTTTCTCCCATCCTCCCTCATTCACCCCTAGAGTGGCTTCAGCCTTCTAGCCAATTCTTGCTCATCTCTCCCTTTTTTTGGCTGATGACTTCCTAATTAATGACAGCTCTCCTTCTGCTGACCTCACAGCACTGGCTAATGGGGTACCACACCCTTTCCTTCACCCTTTCCTTCACCCCTTCCCCCACACCATCAGTTTTGCGTAATAGCTTTTTGGAGCAATTCCCTATATCAAATGGATTGTGTCCCATTACATTGCTGTAATAAATGTGGTGGCAATGATGATGATTAGCACCAGAGTCTTCACTTTAAAGAACAGCTCTTTTGGCTCAGAAGGTTAGATTTCATCCTTAGTCCTCTGTAAGATAAAATCACTTACAGGCTGATCATGAAGATATTCACACTCCCAAGTCTGATCTTGAGCAGAAGTCAAATTCCTGAAGAAGTATTTCCAAACCAAAATGCTTTTGTGGAGCTTGATCCTTCACTTTATGGCATCTGTCCCCTGTGCAGTGAGGTTGATTAGCACTGCCCGGCTTTCCAAGGAAGTGGTTGGCAATGGAGCATGTCCCTTTGGGTGGGTCACTTGGTGCAGTCAAGGTGTTTGTAATACATTTGAGAAGGCAGGATATTTTTTTTCTATTTATCTGTTTCTCACAAATCATCATGTCTAGGGATGTTAAGCTGTTACAATAGTTTATGTCAGAAAGGAGACGTTTGCCTCATTCCTTCCTGAAGGAAGGCAGAGCTCAGGCTGATTGGATTTTGGACAGCACAAAAGTAAGGCTGGTGCTGTTCCTGCTCTGAAATACCTTTTTTTCCTAGGAGATGATGGTACTTTCTTTGCAGGTGATGACCTTATCCTGCCCTGTGAGGTTTTCTTCACGTTCCTGAAGGACTCCCGGACTGAGGTGTGGTGGACCATAGATGGGAAAAACACAGATGACATCACGGACCCCAAGATAAAAGTCACACAAAGGTAACACGTAACGTGAACCTTCATTGTATCTAATCCTCTGGGTCCTGTGTGGGTACAGGCATGTGACAGTCCTAATGGAGGGTGGTCTCCCTGTTAATCGGAAGCCCCTGTGTCTGTGCTGTGCTGTGGTGAGCACCAGGAGCTCCAAGGAGGAGGCCTCCAGACCTGGACAGTGTCATATCTTACAGGTGGATTTGAGGGCGCTTTGTTAACCAGTTCACATCATCATTTGTTCAGGTCCTGATAGTGATGCCAACAGCTGGTGCTGTTGGGGGACTTATAAAACAGGGGCAGACAATTCTCTTTAGAGGAGTGCTCCCAAATAGCATAAGGGATAAAAGTGTTTCAGAAAAACAGAAGCTGAAAACAAAAACGTAATATTAAACATAGTATTGATTAGAAGAATAGAGATTCAATCACATAAAGAACCCGAATGAGGATCAAAGTCCCATTTGCTGGATGCTGAATTACAAGTCAAAGGCAGTCACTGCCCCAGTTGATTTGCAAACCAATGTAGAAAAAGGAAAGGCAAAAGGAAATACTGTATCCCTATTCTGCAGATGGTCAATTCAGGCAGAGAGAGACAAAGTGACTCATCCAGGACTGCACAGGGAATGTGACGTGAGCTCTGAATCTTGAGTTCATGAGATCTTCTTGTTTATAGGCAAGAACTTCCATTTCCTCTAAAAGGCAATGTGGCACAGCTGCAGGGAGAAAATTATGAGGGGTAAAATAAATATTAAGGAAAATCAGATAAAGGAATAGCTGCAGCTGTATTAAAATCTGAAGTGTATGTCGATTTATAAATATCAGTTTATGTGTTTTGGTCTTTTTAAAGAAAGAGGTTATATCAGGGAAAGGAATATCTGTCACTAAAAACTTGCTGCACTTTCACATGTGTAATGCTCTAGTTTTTCTCTTACAGTGAAATTATTAGAGATTTTGAAGACAAAACTCTGATAAGGACTCTAACAGTTACAAAAGCCACAGCAGAGGACCTGAAGCGGAATTACACTTGCTATGCCAGGAACGCCAAAGGCGAGGAGCACAGCCAGGCCGTAGTGCGCATGAAAGGTACGGTACCTGCAGAGCAGGGCTGCGCAGGAGGGGTGCTCAGGGGGGCTCTGGCTCCTGCCTTGAGCCTTGCCCTGCAAAACAGTAAGGGAGCAAAAAATTCCATCAGGCCTTTCTGCCTAACAGTCTGTTCTGTAGGCACTGCTGTCGTACTGCACCACTTCTTGGAGGCAGGGAACAAAGGAGGGCCCTTCCATGGGCAAGTTCCTGGGAAGAGAGAGGGGTGGACAGATCTGTTGTCCTTATCCCATCCACGTACCACAACTGAAGCAGAGCCGAGGGGACAGACTGCTTGAAATTATTTCAGGTTACTTGATTGTGTGAAGGTTTTGCATGACACAACAGCTACCAGTTGGCATCCTCCAGAAGACAGTCTGCACTCACTGGCATTGCTCAGGGAGTGAGACAGTCACACCATGATGCTCTGTGGTTTTACTCCTTGCTGTCATGATGCTGCAGTCTAGATACAGCCACCTCAGCATGGATGGTATAGACTGATTCAGCTCTGTTCTGTGTGGGTTTTTCCTACATCTTTTTTTCATCAAAGATTTTGTTCTTGTTTCCCAGACCCACCTCTCAGTAATAAAAGCTCTGTGAGGCTTTCTGATTAAAGTGTATTTTTCTGCCTCCTTATCAACCTCATTTAGAGCTTCAAGACCTGCTTTTACTGTAAGTCAGACCTCCCCTCTCCCACAGGGAATTCTGCCATGCCTTGTGTAGCTCATGCCAGACACCTTCTTCCTTCTACTCTGCATTATAAGCGTGGGAAGGCTCATGGGTTCTTTACTGGAAGATCTTTTTCTTCTTGGTACTTGTCCTCCTTCTTTTTTAGTCTCATTCCTTTGAGACAAACATTTTCTGGATTGTTAGGAAGGAACAATAGACCACACACGTAACTGAGAAGGCTGAAACCATCTGCCAGTGTGTTCATACTCCATATATAATTCTTCTGGGGTGATAATATTTGGACATGGAACAGAAGTGAATCTGAAATACTCAGATTCATTCTCTATATAACTGTGCCTATGTACTGTTTGCTAGTGGACTGATCTGTACTATCTTCTCTTTTCCTCCCCACGCTTGTTCTTGGTTGACTGGGTTTGCTCTGAGCAGACATGGTTACCCACTAGTCCTTCTTCCTGATCTGTTCCACAGCAAAATCCAAGAACCATCCCTATCTGCTGCTGGCAGAGGAACCTTAAGCTAAGCTCACTGCAGCCCATCCTACTGCACATCTGTCTTAGGGTGATCTATGACAATACTGCATTCCCCATCGCCTGTTTGATCTCTAGTGTACCTTTAAATTGCAAAGGGGGGAGAGAGAAGCCGAGAGAACTCTTCAGAGCGGCCAGCTTGACCTTGTAATTAGAATGTTTACAGTTTTCTGCCAGTTAGAAGGGCAAAGAGAAGAGTTTGCTCTCTAGCTTCTTCGGCTTTCAGTGGAGAAGGGACTGTGATCTGCCTCAGTGGCTTCTGTTCCTTTCTGGACTGTTTTTGGCTTGCTTGTTTTTCATCCAAGACCAGCTACCATCTCTGGACCTGCTCGGCGGGACCCTCCAAGGGGGATCATCAGACCCTGCCTGGCCGGCCCGGCCCAGCTCAGGACTGCAGGTTTTACCAACAGAAAGAACTCTAAAATCCACAGTCCTCTTTCAGGGGACAGAGGAGGGGGTTTCAGTATCCTTTATTGCCCCATGACAGCGGGGGACTCTGTTTGCTAAATAAATAGTTTTTTTCACTTTCATTCAAGAAATTATTTTCCTGAACCCGTGGGGGAGGGGCTGCTGGGGTTTGCTTGCCTGGCAGGCAGGAGATAGAGAGAGACACCCCTTTCAGGTCGTTTCCTCCTGAATTTGTTCCAAACCGGCACAACATCCCACAGGAGCATCAGGCACCCCAGAACCTAACCCCTCAGCACCTGCCTTACAGGTTTTAGCAAGTGGCTCTATATGTTGGCTCCAACTCTCTCATTACATTAAGTCATATACATTTCTTGCTTTTTCTGGATGATTTCCCTCTCCTTCTCATGTACTTCTGCTGCTCATCACCTAATGAACATTGATAAACTCCTTCCATTTTCGATTTTGTAATTCAGCTTTATTAGAAACTTATTAAATATTGGAATTTGGTGGTGTTTTCACTCCCTGTTGTTCTTTTATTGTGCAGTTTGCCAGTGTGCACATGAGCTGCCACCAACAGAGTTGCCCAGGGATACAGTTGGAAATTTTCTGTCCTTAGTACAAAGAAGCAGCAGTGGTGTGACAGACAGTGTATGAGTTGGAGGGGGCCTGTGATTTCCTGGCTTGATGCCCGCAGGTCGTCCTGTTTGTTTGTAAGCATTTCAGCTTTTCTGTAAGGAAGAAGGTAGAAACTGGTATGTTCTTTCATGGTAGAGAAGAGTCAGGCCATGGCTAGTTATATCCTGGGTGTCAGTCTGGGGCAAGCCACGAGACCTGTGTCTGTTTGATAGGGAGGGAGAATGGTAACCATTGCCTGTATTTTGCTGCAGATGCTTTATCTGGGTCTCTTAGAAGTCAGAGCAGTTGTGTTGCCCCAAGAGTTTGCTGGTACTGCTGAGAAAGTCATGTTCATGTTCTGGCTTTGGACTGTGCAGGTTTCTTCCACCAACAGGTCATTCTACCACCTGGCTGCTCCCACGGTCTCACTCAGAGGCAGAAGTCCAGCTATGGACTTGCTCTGCCAGCATAATCAGACCCAATAACCTAGAATGGGGCTCCAGAGTGGCCAGCCATCATGTGTCCTGTCAGAAAAGTCTTGGCTTGGCCACCTTACTCCGAAGGGTCAGCTTGGCTCCTGGCTGTTCCTCTGTGGTGTTCGGCTGCACATGACACAAGCTTGTTCCTGCCTTTTTCCTTCTGCCTCCTTATGAACTGAAGGCCCAACCTGTTCTTTAAACCTGACCCCCTGTTTATTTTTGTACTCAGCTGTAGCACCCAAGTACACTGTGGAGCTGGCCTGTGGCCTGGGGGCCACCATCCTGCTTGTTGTGGTGCTCATAGTCGTCTATCACGTGTATTGGCTTGAAATGGTCCTCTTCTATCGGGCTCATTTTGGAACAGATGAAACCATTCTAGGTAAGGAGTTAAAGAGTTTTCATTTATTTATCCTGCTGCAGGCCAGGCCCTTTGTTTTCATATAGGAATTTTCCTATAAGCTATTTTTAACCCTTTTCACAGCCTAATGACATTTTGACCTTTCATTTCTTTACCTGCATGCAGTTGTGTGGGTCATTTTAGAGCAAGAGGAGTCAGGCTTTTGGCTCAGGAAAAAGGAGAAAGAAGTCCTCTGTATTCTCTGCAGAGGTGGAGCATGGACATGCCAGGCTCCCTGGGGCACTGCCCTGCTGATCTAGCTGTGTAATCCAATCTAGATTGTCATCAGGTTTCAGTAAGTCCCTGGTTTCCCTGGCGACTCTATGAAAAGGATTCATGATCTGATCCAGAGTGATCTGCTTTAAAATGTGGGAAGGCATCCAAAAGGATGGATGTGGAAATCACCATTCTGTCCTCAGTTCTTCCACAGCTTCCCTGTGTTACTGGGAGTTCATTGCTGAGGACTCTGAGGTGAGATTTCCTCCTGTGGAGGAGGAGGAGGGTGTTCGAGCCCTTGCAGCTTGTGGTGTGAACCTGCCACGGGGGTGCAGCAGCTCTCGGAGGGTGTAGGCAGGGTGCAAGTCTCTGTCTGGTGGGACTGCTCGTGTGGATAGACAGCAACGAGAGGGAGCAAAGTCAAAGATGTCAAAAGACAAAAGAAGCCTGGACAGAACAGGTTGGTCTGTGGAAATATACGTGCCTTAATCTGCAGTGCCTGGGCTCCAAGTGAGCCTTCCTACCTGCTTCTGTGGCAAGTCAAAGGCCCAGCACGGGCTGTATCACAGGTGTCCCTTCTGCCGTTTGTGTCTCCCTGTGCTCCCACTGCCCAGACGGGAAGGAGTACGATGTATACGTGTCCTACGCGCGCAACGCGGAGGAGGAGGAATTTGTGCTGCTGACGCTGCGGGGAGTCCTGGAGAACGAGTTTGGGTACAAGCTGTGTATCTTCGACAGAGACAGCCTTCCTGGGGGAAGTGAGTATCTCAGGAGGCTATGCTCCATGCACGTCCTCTCTTTGTTATTCCTTGAGGTACTGATCATTGATTGCAACAAGCCTATCCAGATTATCTTTTGTTTTTTTTCCCCATCACTGTTAATGAACTCTTTTTGGTGTCTTCTAATGTGTTTGTTTCACATGACAGAGTTGCAGATGCTCCAGGCCACCAAAAAGGCTGCTGTGGGCAAGTGATGGCGGTTGGTTGTTTCAGTTGCTCTTTCCAGGAGTGATGTGTAGGAATGTCAGCATGGGGAACTGGAAAACTGACCTTCATGCAAGCCCTCTGAGCTGCCATAAAAAAATGGGATAAAGTCAAGGCTAGAAGAGGCAGGGGAAACATTACACTGGATCAGTTCACAGAGGGTAATGGTGAATGCTTGTTAAAACCAGGAGAGTCTGCTTCAGGAAGGAGTGGATGGTGCCAAAATCAGAAGATAATGTGCAGCCCATTCATCTTTGTTAATTAGGGAGTTTGTGTCTAATATGGCATACAATTAAGCTACTGTTATTAAAAGTACTTGGTTGCCGGTAATGAGATTTATATCTTCAGTAAGATGCGGTCTTTTTTCACTGTTCTGAGATAAAGGTTCTGGACATAGTGTCTGCTGCAGGGAGGCAGGGAATCACCAAGAATGGAAGTTTGTGAAAGTTTCCAGATACATATACCTTCACACAAGTTCCACAGCAAAGGCACAAATCTAGACAACACTCTTGATTTTCAGTTTTTTGGAGGCTGAGTTCACTGTATGATCATGATGCCTATTAAAAGTTCAAAGTCTGAATTTCTGCCAGTGCTGACCACCCCACTTTGAATTCATGGGCTTTGGCTCAGGACCCCCTTGGTGACAAAAGCTGTGGTGAAAAAGCCCATTGGAGTCCCTTTTGAGTAGGAACAGGAGGGACTGCTGGATTCACAGCCCAGCTGCCTGACAAAGGCAGCAGAATCAGTCTGGTTTCTGTTATCTTTCTCTCCTAGATAATTGCCAGGACCTAGGAGCACCTTGAAGTTTGAGGGTAAATAAATATATATGTCTTAGTGAGACAGCTGCAATCCTGGTGCTGTTCCTTCTAGAAGAGAGCCTGAATGACATGGCAGGGCACCCTCCAGGCTCAGTTTGTTTGATGCCGGTGTCAGGCTCAGAGCAAACCTGCTCTGAACCATTTTTACCAGATGTCATCTCCCTCCTGTTCCCTCTGCTGTTTCTTGCCCTGTTTATTTTGGAAGGTGTAATTTTCCTCCTAGCACAGCTCTTCTGGGCTCTCTGTCCTTCACCCTTACCCCTAAATGTTCCCATCTCTGCCTCCCTGAGTCTCTGCCAGCTTCAAGCCAGCGCCAGCCCTGCGGAGCGCTGCTGGAGTGGTTTGTCACTGCACTGCCATCCACGATGCTGCTGGGGTTTCCCCGGTGCTTCTTAGCCAGGATTTGACTAATCTTCTCAGGAAAGCACAATGGGCCAGGAAATAGCTTTTGGCAGCTGGTGTCATGCCTCCAGAGTGTGCATCTGTGTCATGGGTAGAGAGTTATGTTGTCCTTGATGAAGAAACAGTGGGAGATGGATTATCCTGCAAGTTAGCTGACAGGAACTAATCAAATGTGCTTGACAGCTAAATGAAGTTGTCTGTCAGCATTATTTTACTTTCCATTGTAATTTCTGACCAGTCAAGAGTGTTCTCTTATCAAGGAAGTGTGGGAGATCCTGCAGCAGAGAGTACAAGCGCCAGGATTCGCACTTACAAGAGATTTTCACATTAATTACAGGAAGGTGGCCAAGGACAGTCTACCTGCAGATGCTAGAAAATTAAAGAGGATCCGTAGTTACCGTGACATGTCTCCAGCTCAAAGGGTGTCATTTTTGGGACACTTCACTAGAAGTCCTCAGAGTCAGTTCTAAAAATGCTCTAATCTGCTTTCATGGATGACAGCAGCAGGGACTGATGAGTAACAGGAGTTAGGATGGTAGCATTACCAAAGCAAATTATCCCATGAAGAAACTCAGGGAGGTTGTAGATGTTTATTTTGTGTGGGGAAACAAAATAGGCAAGAGGCGTGAAGGGAGTATCCAGAGTATTTTGAACATCTGCCGGAGGAGGATGTAAGCATAGACATTCAGGCTTCCTGAAGCCTCTTCAGAGAGAGCCTTTCCTTTGAATTCATGTGTTATTCAGCTGACAATTTCCCTACTTTGCTCCAGAGAGCCTCTTTTTCCCATCTCACTAGAAGGAAGCTAAATCTGAGCCTGAGATCGGCAGCCCTCTTGGCCACAAGGCATCCTCATAGCACTAGGTGGTGTCACTGATGCGTAATACAGGGACTTTTAGGTGTAGCTCTCTTGGTTATCTCCGTGTAGCATGGGGAGGAGGAAATGCATCTATAGGTAGTCTGGAGCTGATGGAGAAGATGTGACTTTATGGGGTAGTGGGAACCAGCTCTGGTGTAGGAGGTCCCAGCTGGAGTCACTTGCAGGGTTGAGAAGCACCAGTGTAGTCTAGAGAGGACCTCCAAGGGATTTATTGTCCCCTTCAAGAGGCACCTGGTGTCAAAGCAGCAGCTCAGCAGCATGTTCTTGGGCATCACTAACCACCTCAATGTTTCTTTCTCTCAGTTGTCACAGACGAAACCCTGAGCTTCATCCAGAAAAGCCGACGTCTGCTTGTTGTCCTGAGCCCCAACTACGTCTTGCAGGGGACACAGGCCCTGCTGGAGCTCAAGGCTGGCCTAGAGAATATGGCCTCCAAGGGCAACATCAAAGTCATTCTAGTGCAGTACAAAGCCATCAAGAAGAGCAAAGTGAAGGAGCTGAAGCAGGCCAAGGCGGCCTTGAATGTCATTAAATGGAAAGGCGAGAAATCCAAGTTCCCAAAGGGCAGATTCTGGAAGGAGCTGCAGGTGGAGATGACAGTGAAAAAAATTAGCAGGAGTTTAAGTCTTGATGGGTTGATGCATATCCCTAAAAATGTTTGACACAATCAGAAAACAAACCAAAACACACCCCAAAAATCCACAAGTTAGGCCAGGGAGTGGGGAGAAACTCAGGGTTTTTTCCGTGAAGGACCATGTCCCGAGCATTTCGGAGGATAGTCGTGTTTTCCCTGCAGCTTTGATATTGGTCTGTCAGTAGAGAGACCAAAGATGCAAACACCTCCTTTCTGCAAATGTATGTCTTTGTTATCAACCACACAAGCCCTGGGCTTAAGGTCTAAATTTGCTATCCAGGTGGGATGCATCCAGCACCTTGTGATAGCATGGCCAGTATTGCTAGATCCAGTTCCTATGGGACCTTCATTAGCATCCAGGACAGAGCTGCTTTCCTCTCCTAAGTGACTTCACTCCTTTCTGGTCCTCAGTCCCTGCTGCAGAGGCTGGGGAACAGTTTGCAAGGTGGCTCCAGTGTAGAGCCTTTCATGCATGTCCTGGGTCTGTATCCCCATCACTTGTGGGATCACAGACTCCTGCTGCACTGGGGGGAGCGTAGACTCTTGAGGCTCCTTATCTTTGCTCCCCAAATTTCCTTTGAAACAGATGCATCCGGGGAATGGCTGTTACAGAAGCATTTAAAACCCCCCCCACAACTCTACTGGATGCTATTGTAGCACATCTAGTAACAAGTGGTCAGTCTCTGGGACTCTGCAGTCTCACAAGTACTGCAGATCCTTCAGAGCTGCTTCTAATCCAGGGAAATCTCTCATTAGTTCAGGCCATGGAGCATGTCTGAGAGATGTTTCTTTGTAGAGTAAACTCAGGGACTTCACAAGCACTACAAGGAACCCCAATGTACTATTGACCTGCCTACTGTCTCTGCCACTAGCTGGGGAAAGCATCATGCAAGGTGCTTCCAAGATCTTTGGGATGGCACTGGATATATGTCCAACTCACCAGGACACCCTTCAAACTTATTTGAACTTAGGAAAAGCTACTAGTTCTGTCCATGTAGGTAAGACTCTGCGGACCGGCTGAGAAAGCTGAGGATGTTCTCCCTAGAGAAGGCTCCTGGGAGCCCTTATTGTGGCCTTTCAATGCTTAAAGTGGGCTTATAAGAAAAGTGGGGACAGACTTTTTAGTAGAGCCTTTTGCAAAGGGACAAGAATAATGGTTTTAAACTAAAAGAGCATAGATTCACGCTGTATTTAAGGAAGACATCTTTTACAATGAGGGTGGTAGAACACTGGCACAAGTTGCCCAGAGACATGGTGGATGCCCCATCCCTGGAAACAGTCAAGGCCAGGTTGGACAAGGCTGTGAGCAACCTGAGCCAGTTGAGTATGTCCCTGCTTATTGCATGGGGGGTGGCCTTTGAAGGTTCTTCCCAAACCAGACTATTCTATGATTTTATGAGGACTCTGTCTTCTCTGCATGGTTATGAACAACATTGCCATTTCTAATTCAGGGCTTAGGGTTAAACTAGCTTTGGTTTTACAAAGCAAGTCCCCCCATTTTGTTTCCTTCCCAGAGCTGCAAAACAGAGGGTGTATCTCAGCTTCTGCAACATTTGCACAAAAGGGAAACACATAAACCTGCTGTGTAGCTGTCCTTGCTTCAGCAGGAGAGGGCATGGTGAGTTAACCCCCATCACACGGTTCATGCTGAGGAGGGGAGTTTCCTCTCTCTTGTAGGGCAGACCAAAGCACCGTGGGGCTCTGGCATTGACTGGTGCTATAGTTCACAATGTTTTCAAATGAAACTACAAGCTCTGGGGATGTCTCCATACTCCTGTAGCTCCCAGTGCAAGGACCTGCCCACTTAGTTGTGGAGTTCAGTATTATACACACCAAGTGCATGCTTATTTTTATTGATGATGGTTGCTCCTGAGTCACCTTTGACTCATGCATTTGCTGTGTTGGTGTCCAGTGGGTGAAGCATAAGCATTCATAATGGCATTATAAAAGCACTACAATTTGAAGTCTGTGCACTGTTCACCCAGCTGAGCTGGGAGCTTTGAGGGCATCCCAGTAAAAAGCCCAGCCTTAAAGGTGTGGGACTGAATCCCGGTGTCAGGAAAACCTTTTGCCATTAGCATTTTATGATTAATAATGTTAGTCCAGGGCTGCAGGGAGCTACAGCCCCCCATGCCCCTAGTCAGGTACTGTATGTCGTGTTTAGGAATGGTACCCCACAATTCAGTGCTCCCCCTGAAACCATGTACCCCTCATTTGCCTCCTCTCCCTCCCTCTGCAGAGGGTGGGAGAGGAGAATTGGAGGCACAAGAGGTAAAGATTCCACCATGAGATAAGAAAAATTTACTGGAAACAGCAATGAGGTAAGAAAATGAACAGTAACAGCAACAATACTGATGATAGAGGGTACAAGAAATGAACGATTCACATGGAAAAGCCCCCTTACAAAGACTGTATCCAACCATTCCTTCTGCTGCACTGCACTGGCCCAGCTGTGCTGTGCTGGGACCCTTTCTCTCTGAAAAAGACCCCCTTCCCCCCACCCCTTGCAAATGTGAGGTGGTATAGAATAACTTCAGTGTCCTGGACGTGCCCCCTCCTGACTACTGCAAAAACTAACCCTGTCCTGGCCGGAACCAGGACACTGTACAAATGTGTAACAAATGGCTTCTTTCTTATTGTCCCCTTCATCTTTCCCACCCCAAGTAAGCTTTGATTTAAGCAGGTAAAATTGCAGTCAGCTTCACTGGAGGCAGTGGAGCTCCTCATCTGCTCAGAGGTGCTTAAAAGTTTTGTTACGAGCTTTTCTACTGTGGTTGTCTGTGGAGGGACAGAGCTGCTTCCCACACTCCAGAAAACTTCATTTATAAGAGATAGCGCCAAAACCCATGCTCAGCTTTGTGAACCCATTGCAACTATGTCATTGTGCCCAGCCTCACCTTTTTGTTTGTGTTTTAAGCATCTCTGTAATCAGCTGCCAGATCTGCAGGCAGAGGGGAGGCCCTGAGGCCAAAGCAGAGCTGTGTTAGATTCCCATATGATTTTTAAAAAATTGACTCCAAAATACTCATAAATTGAATTGACATCCCAGACCTCACTAGATCACATCTCACTTTTGGCTGAGTTACCAAGAGAACTTCTGCTGATATTTTAGTAAGCCAAATTATTTTAGGAACTTAAATCCACGTCATATATTTTGCTGCTTTTATTGAAAGAGTTTTCCAAATAATTAATAGACCTGGACTTTCTCAGACATATACTGCAGTGGCCATTGGTGTCATTGCAACCCTAGAACAGGATTACTGGGAGACTTTAGCAGAGCACCCACAAGGCAAAAGGTGCGATGGTTTGGAAGGGGCCTGAGGTCAGAGGGAGCAGTGTGGAAGGAATAGTCCTGGAGCAGGTTCCACTCACCCAGGAGCTTTACCATTGGCTTTGCTGGCATCTGTCAGGCCAAGGTTAAAGCCCAGTCCCAACTGTAAAGCAGATCTGCAAGCACCTCAGATACGCCTGTCATTTCATTCTATGCCACATTCGGTTTCCATTGTGGGATTCTGTCACAGCATCTGTCTGAATCAGTTGATTCATTTGAGTTTCTGTGCTCTTAACCTAACATTTATCAATATGCAGCTCATGCAAAGTTCCTCATTGTTTTTTCATGGGGAAACGGCTTGGCACAAATTGGAAAAAATATCTTCCCTCCCCGTTCTGTTTGATGTTGTACAGCTGTTCCAGAGTTTTCCCTTTTCTGTATGTTTTTGCCTTTGTGTGATTTGGTCTGTGAAGTGTCAGTATTATTTTATTTTGCTTTTCAATAAAACGTTTTCATTTTTGCATTTCAGTCCTTGTGCATTTCTCATAAGTACCATCTTCCCATGACGTCTGCAAAATGCTGTTAAAGAAAGATGATTGTGTGTAGTCCAAGCATCAGGATCATTTGGGGCTCTTCCTTGGAATGGGACATTTTCCTGGCTGTTTCATGCTGTGCCTGCAGAGGCACCTGAGCTCCCAGGGCCAGCCAGGCAGAAACAGAGTGTCACACAGCATTCAGATGTCTCACAGCAGTGGACACGCACACACAGAAAGTCTCTGATCTCAAGAGTGCTCACTTGGCAATCACCAGACAGAAAGATGGGAAGCAAACATCACTTTGCTTTAAAGATCAAATCAGAATCTTAGAAATCTGCCCAAACCACAGACATCAAAGTCGCTCTCAGGCTACTTTGCCCATCACCTTCTAGGTTCAGTCAGCTTCGTATTTTCTCATCCAAGTCACTTTCTTGCCCATTTCCCATGTTTGCCTGCCCGCAGGTAAGTTGAGAGACAGCCCAGCACTTCCAGACCACTAGCAAAATGAGTGCCTGTGACAGCCTATGGATTTGAGGTCTATGGGTATGGGAACTGTTACCATAAACCTTATAATCTGTTATGTCTTTGGGGTGCATTGGGGAGACACAAGTAAACCAGGAAAAATAGACAATGTCTTTTGCAAACATTTAGTAAAGATGGAATATTTTTTAGTATAAAGCAGATAACGAAGAGTACTGAATCCCCAAGCCCCTGCACTGTTATTGCTGCCTGTCCCATCCACTGCTGTTTCACTGAGAGGGAAGATCCTACCTGCACACTGAGAAGTGTCTGCTCAGGATTTTTCCTGAACTGGGTAAACATTGCAAACTGAACATCCCAAGGTATCCTGGTCAGCCAAGTCTAAATGCATCCAATTCTCAAAAATCAAATATATCTTTGGAAATTTGAACACTTTCCCTGCCAAAAAAAAGTCTCAAAAAACCACGAGTCTCAAAAAAAAAAAATCTCAAACAGTGTTGCAAATTCAAAATTGATAAAAGAAAACCAGCACTGTCACCTCAATCAAAACATTTCAATTCAGCAGCATCAGAGTCATTCATGTTAATTGAACCTGGGCTTTTTGAGCAGGCAGGTAGAATAGGTGACCTCCCAGGGGCTGCTCCTGCTTACATTTTGCTGTGGTTGTGTGATTCCAGTTTCAAAAAGAAAGACCTTTCAAACCAGCAAAAGAGCTTTTTATTTCAGAAACTGTTGAAGCCTGGCTGTTTTCAAAATAGATTTTAGTCAGTTGTAGAAAAGTTTGAATGAGGTCTGGACTTAATAAATTGGAGATTGCTGCCAATTCTTTATGCTTTTGAAATAGAGTGGTAAAAACGTGCCATGGCAGTAAGTGACAATTCTGACATAACTGACAATCATCTACTTTTGGTTTCAATGAGTCAGTGTTTTCCTGTGTGTGTTGGGGGTAAAAATCCCTACAAACCTTTTATACAAGAAAAAAACCCCTCAAAATAATTTTATTTTAATTCCAGTATTTTCTTAACCAAACAGTGCCCTACTTTCTCCAATAGGATATTACTGTATGATCATTTTTCCTGTCTTGGTCTCCAGATAATCTAGTGCCGATGAGTTTTACAGCTAGTCGTACTCTTTGAAAAGTACTGCTCTGTACAATATTAAAATAAGGTGCATCCAGATGCAACACAGTGCACCTTCTGCTGTGAGATAAGAGATAGCCAAGTGCTGGGAGAATTAAGAGGCATTGCCATTGCAGGGAAGGAACAATATTCTTATTCATATAAAAGACCAGTGTTAGACTGTCAAGGAGAGAGAGTTCCAGCCTGAGGACTGAAGGCTTTAGCAGTGTGAAATGGAAGGGAAGCAGGAGGTAGCTCTTCTTCCCAGAACAGGTCTTTGAAAGACATTCCTAGAGGCAGATTTTTCTCTCTGAATGTGCAAGAGCTCTCACTGTAATGATCCTTGTCCTGCTTGAACACCAGCTTATCCTTGGGTCCCCTCTCATCTCAGGCACCAGCACTTAGTAAGTGTATGGGTTTTTAAAATTTTTACAGTTTTATTACTCAGCTTTTGTTAATTTGCTGAATGCCACAGCCCTATAGTTCCCGTCCTTTCCACTGCTCGTCCTTTAGCCACAACACCTCCAATATGCTTTTTGCATCCTGAGCCACAGGTAGGAATCCAAGGACATCCTTCAGGTTTGCTGCTTTTCAAAATTCATAATAAAAGAGATGCTGCTCTTGCCTGGCACTATTCCAGCTAAGCTTCTTGCTGAGTTTTACAAATTGCAATTAATCCCAAGAAATGCTTTGAAGGACAGTATTTCCACCCCCCCATGATGCCCAGGGGAACTGGTGGAGGGGTTTAAGGCTGACATTTTTGCTTTCTAAATGTGGAGGTTTCTACTTAGAGACGAGAGAGCCTGAAGGGGGAGGTGGGTCAGCCCCTGAAGTTCGAGTTGTGGCAGGATGACATGATTGCTTTAATCTCCTGATGCAAAGGACTGCTCAAGCTGTGGGCAGGTGGTTCCCGAACGAGGGCCACCATTTATCAAATGCCTGCACTTCCCTGGGCAGGACTGATGCTGTGCAGGGCAGAAGTCAGAGGACAGTCATGGCATATCCTGGCTTCTCATTTACTGCCTCAGCCTTCTCAAAAACCCGCTGCACAGCAAAAATGCTGCCAGCAGGAGTGTGGGCAGGTCGAACGTCACAGAGCTTGTGCCAGGTTTCCCTCTGTGGGAAGAGGGATCTGTGCAGGTATGCCACCAAACAGCTTCCTTAGCTTTTCTCTCCCCACTATCTTCTCCTTGTGCACCCCAATTCCTCTGCCCTTGTACTCTTAGATACCACTGAAGCCGTGTTCGACTTCATCCAGAGGAGCCGCAGGATGATCGTGGTCCTGAGTCCTGATTACTTGACAGAGAAGAGCATCAGCCTCCTGGAGTTCAAGCTGGGCATCATGTGCCAGAACGCCATAGCCACCAAGCTCATCGTGGTGGAGTACAGGCCGCTGCAGTGCACCCACCCCAGCATCCTCCAGCTGAAGGAATCTGTCTCCTTCGTCACCTGGAAGGGGGAGAAGTCCAAGCGCTCCGGCTCCCAGTTCTGGAAGGCGTTGCGGCTCGCCCTGCCGCTGCGCAGCCTGAGCGCCAGCGCTGGCTGGAATGAGAGCTGCTCCTCGCAGTCGGACATCAGCCTGGACCCCGTCCAGAGGAGAAGGAGCCGGTTGAAAGGGCAGCCCGACCCACGGGGTGCCACACCTGTGACTCTCACTCACGGAGGGACGGCCTCGGCCTCCGAGTCAAAGGCCAAACACCGAGCCAAGCACTTCCTGACGTGCCGGTGTTGTGGGACCTCCTGCAGTGGCAGCAGCAGACACAAGCACCAGGCCGTGGCTGAGGCGCGGTGGGACAGTCATCTCTGCAAGCCGGGCTCGGGCAGGCCCCCGGCACAGGGCCTTCAGGGCAGGGGTCGAGCCGAGCCCCCGCCGGCACAGGCCCCTGCTCTGGCCCTCTGCCATTACAGTGACCTGTCAAACAACAATGACTTCTACGTGCTCTAACCCACAGGCTGAAGCACTGGTGGTGCTGGGCCAGAGAAAGAAACTCACTGCAGCCTCAGGATACCTTTACCATGTCACAGGCTGGCACGGTGCCATTAAGTGTCAGTCCCAGGACTGCAGCAGTATCACTGCTGGCGACCTGAGCCAGGGACCTGCAGCCATGCACAGAGCAGCAGCTGGGGGCTTCCTGCCCAGGTGCTTCTCCTGAATTTAAATTGCAAAGTGGAGCTGAAAATGTGTTTCTCTGGCGTTGCTTTTCCCACGCCGTGGCTGTGTTTGCGGCAGGGCTGCTGCTGGGGTCGGGTGCAGGAGGGCAGATCCCCAGCCGGGGCGGGGAGGGAGGGAGTGGGGAGAAGCCATCCTGCTGGCAGGAACCTCTGGAGAAAGGGGAACAGGCCTCCATTTTGCAAAGGCTAAAACCTTGCTAATGAGGGTACTGGGAGCCCCTGCCACTGCAGTTATCCACTGTGGTCTAAAAGAACTTGCTCAACGGTTTTAAGACAAGCCCTTTCTCTCGAAATAAAATTGATTTCTTTAACCTGCTGTTGTAAAAAGTTCCATAGGAACTGGTAAATGCTGTAGCATTGTTCACCAGGCAGTGCCTGGGGATATGGTTTGCCCAAGCTGGCTGAGGTCCCCTCCTTTCCCCGGAGCTTGCAGTGGGCTCCTGGGCTTGGTCCCTGTCCCGGCTTCACCGTATGATGAATTTGTTCTGTCAGTTGAGTGGCCTTCCACACAGCAGGAAAGAAAACCATTATAAATCTAGGGAAATATGATTAAAAAATCCTCTGAGTAGTCAATGAGCTCAGGGATAGGAGCAAGACCTCAAACACTCACAGAAAGCCTCCGGCGCTGAATCTGAGGGGTCAAAACTCAACCACACTTCATTAAATAACCAAAAGAGCCTTTGAACAGTCTCCCTGGGGCTGCTGTTTCATCAGTCCATTGAGCTGGCTGTCAGCAGTGTTTCCCAGTCTTCTTCTGCAAGGAAAACTTCATTTGTCTCATTCCACATTGTGTAGGGCCTTCTCTCCCCACTGAGGAAGGGTGCTAATCCTGGGAGTTGGTTGCTCGCCCTCAGCTGATGCGCTGGCATGACAGACCCGCTAACACACTGCATTTGTTTTCTTTCCCTGAGACCGAAAAGGGTCTCCTTCACCACTCCAGTCAATCTAGTAATTGCCTATCAGGTTGACAAGTAATTATTTTTCTTCTGCCTTGAAAATATGATCTGAGCCCTTCGGGTACAGGGTCTGGTGGCCCCCAGGACCCTTATCTGATGGCCTCAGGTGAACTTGCTGGAGCTGTGAGGAAGGAGGGGGCCATGTCTCACCCATTTTAATAGTGCTGAAGTCCAGTTATAATTCATATATCACTCTCCTTCCCTCAGCATACCCTCTTCGTCAGTATTGCCCTGACTTTTTTGATCCTTTCCTTCTGAGATCAAGCACAGCTGACAGCTCCCCTGTTACAAGCCTCTGTGAGCTGAATCCTAATGGCCTTCTGCAACAGACTGAGAAATAGAAACTAAAAAACCTGGTGCTGAGTCAATCTAAATAAAACAAGGGCAACAAACCCCTACCAGCTCATAGGAGTTAAAAATTCAGACTCTAGAGAAGTTTCCAGGTGTAGATTTCTCTCTAATTTCCATCAGAAACATTGTAAATTGCTCAGAAAAGCTTTGTCCATACGTGGCTATTCTCAGTGATCAGAGGAGAAGCAGGAATGAAATATTTAGAAAGCAAGCTGATACATTGCAGGATGCGTTGTAAGTGGTAATCAAAATACCGTGAAATGATTCCAGTTGCTTACAATTAAATGTGGGATGGTACTGTCAGTGAGTCTGGTAGTGCTGAAAAGTGCAGCTACAAAATATAAATAATTTGTAATCAATCAGCCTCCAGAGTCAACATATTTGTTATTTGTTGGCATTTGAACAGCTTTTATTTACAGACTTTGCCCTTATTTGAGTGTGGTATTGTCTCGGTCGACTACAACAATGCAAAGATAGAGGAAACAACAGCTGGAGCTCCTCACAGATGCACAGAATGGCCAAATGCAGCTTTTTGGGGCAAACTGTCATCTCTTCATGAAAGAACAAATGCAAAGTAGTAATGACCATTGCTTTTCCTGATGCTGCAATTTTACCAGTGCAGTTTTACCACTCCTTTTCTAACCCATCAAATGGACCCAGGGTCTTGTTTGCTCTCATAACAAATACTGAGACATGGTGGATTCTAGTGTGTTCAGAGACTCTGCCCCCCAAGGCCAAGATCCCAGAGGCCTAAGGCACATCACATTGAAGGGATGTCTGAGCAAGGACATGGGGAACAAACCCTAGAACCAATTTCCATTGTGTTCGTCTCCCAGGCTAAGGCAGTTGTTAGAAATACCCTAAGTTCCAGCTTGATGTCCTACTTTAGGACCAGAACAAACTCTTTGCAGAGCTGAATTCTGCTCTCTGAAAATCTATTCATGTCCCATCTGACACTGACTGGTACAGATGGATTGTAGTCACTGTTCTCTCCTCTGGTACATGTGCATTTGCCAGTTGAATACAAAAATGTAATAATTTCCAAAGTTAACGGGCAGCACAGTATTACAGCCTCCTTCGCCCCACATAGCTCTTTCAAAAGAACAGTTCAGCAGGAGCAGAGTTAGTATATATGTATAATTGTTACTATAGCCTAATATAAAAACCTTCATACAAAATTGAATATCCTGCCTATGGCATGCAATGGTAGAAGGCTACCAGGTCATCATGTGCAGAGCCATTTGTACAATATTTCCCTTGCAGCCTGGAGGTTTTTAAACTGTGGAAGGCTGGTGCTGTCATGAAGACACTGAACACAGGTAACTAAACAGTTGAAGGACACAGGCAAGTCACTTAGTCCATCTCGACATCAATCTGTCTTCCCTTTAGTGACTGCAAAGGTCTGGTACCTAGGAGGTCTCTCCCTAGCAAGTGCCACTGGACATGCCAATAATGGGCTGCTCCTCACATCTGAAATGTTGGATAAATCACTAACCTGCAAGAACTAAAAGAAACTCTCTTTCTAACATCAAACAGATTTTTATTCTCATCTGTTACACTAAATGCTGATCTCAGAGCATCTGATCTAAGTGTATTTATAGCAGACATTTTCCCAAACAATGACAAGATTGTGAAGGAACCAACAGATGCCGGAAATAGGGAAAAAAATGCTTCAAACCTTTAATCCTTGCTCCACATTGATATTTTTTCTTCCATGCTTGATTCACCATCAATATCTGCGAAGGGCAGCACCACCTCTGGGATGGTGTTTGCCCTGTGTGACACACCCAGCCTAGGAATATAGCTCAGAGCCATGTCAAGCAGGGGAGGGCAGACCATATGAGGATGCATGGGGGGATAAAGGTGCTCCCTGCTCACCACCCAGGCATTTGGCCTCACCTGGCATCCAGAAAAATGTGGCGCTGTTCCGGAAATGCACAAGTTAAAACACTATGGACCGAGCAGGGAGAAACACGAATGACCCTGCAGCTGCCTGCCCAAATCCGTGTGAAAGAGGTGCCGGGGTTTGAATGGGTGTTCATGCCGGATACCGTCACTGGTCATGCTGGGCAAAGGCTGTGGCTCTAAAATGACACCATAAATGCACCACACAGGCTCTTTCTGCAAAGATGTTAATGACACATAGAGATGCTGCCGAATGGTTTACAGAAGAATATGGCTTGAATTCTTCATAGCACCACACACAGTAATGGCCAGACATCAGGGGACACAGCATTTACACTGCTATGCCTGTAATCAGGCTAATGATTTGTACTTCACTAAAATGTATCTGCCACAAAGTCACATGGCTTGAAAACACCAATGAGTTTTCCAACTCATCAGTATTTGTTCAAGTGAATAATCAGCCTCAGCCTTAATATTGTGCCTGATTGTTGCGTAACCTGGGTTTTGCTTCCAGATGGGGTGGTGGTTCTACTCCTCTGCTGCAGCAAAGAGACTTTTCAGGTATTTTTCTGTCTGTGGGAGTATTTACATGCTATTGCCAAATCATCTGACAATCCATTGCCCACAAAAGGATTGTTTTCCAAAAGGTATTCTTCCTTTCCTTAGCTATTAATAATTTTCAGACCATAGGTGGCAGAGTGTCTCTCCTGTTGCCTGGGCTGCACAAGGAAGTGAAGCCCCTGACCTGCAGTTATTTGCTGCTTCCCACTGACCCTCTTCTTCATCCCACTGCATCTCAGTCAGAAATCGGACCTGACTGCTTGTCGCCTCCAACACCTTTCCCAAGGAAGTGCTATGGCTGAGGTGTCTCCCAGCATTCCACTGGCATGATCTTAGAAGAATTTTTTGTTACAGTGCACTGTGCCTGCCTGGGGCCAGTTCATCAGGCAAGGCAGATCACGTTGCATGCTTGGTGAAGCGGGAAATAGCGATGACAGGCAATCCTTGTTCCATCTGCCGTGGTTATTAGCAAATGATGTTTTATTTATCTCCAGAACAGCCATGAAGACACTGAGACACTGACTCCCATCAGAAACTTGTTCAATAACGAGTTCTTACCTTCTGAGGTCTGTAGGTTAACGGATGAAGAGCCAAAACCTTGCTATTAATGTGAGCAGGGTGATACTTACAAAACATTACCACATCTGTGTACCCACAGTTACCAGCCAAGCTGGAAGTACTATTGATGGAAAAAGGTCATTTGGGAATATCTGCTCCCATTGAGCCATTTTCACTGGCTACTGCTGATTACAGGGACACCTTGAAATTCCACATGTGGGCAGTTCCATATTGAGCAGGCTGGGAATGAGCCTGCAGTGAGCTATACAGATTCACAAAGAACTTGAGTTTTCCACTCACAGCAAATCCCATTTCTTTGATTTTATTTTTTTCTCCTCTCCTGTCCTCAAGCAGAACAAAAGCAGCACAAGACGACATCAAAATTTTCCATGAAAATGGAAAATGTGTGATTGCCATTTAAAATTATATTTTATTTAACATAAACATGTTTTGAAAAGTTTTTAACAAAGCTCAAAATGTGCTATACCGAGAGTGTCAAAATCAGTCTGATATTTCATTTCTGTTTTGCTTACAGCATGCTTTGTTAAGACTAGTGCCTTTTAAAACATTTCAACTTAAAAGAAAACAGCATTTTCCTTTGGAAAGCAGCTTTCATTATAAACACATCAGATCTGCATTGGATATCAAAATTGCCCTTTTCTGCATATTGGCCCAGCACTCTCAGTTTTCAGTATTTGCAGTTTCCCAGTCTGCTAAGATTTATTAAAGATTTAGGTCAGTGATGCCATGAGCTCCCTAACCAGCCCTCTAGCAATTGAAAAGCCTCGAACTGTATTCTTACAGCTTGCTGGAAAAAATCAACATCTTTGCATATCAGATTGTATCAGCTCTTCAAATCGCGCTCATGTTTGTGTATCAGGTCCAAGAACTTGGCTGTGGATAATACCTCACTAGCTGTCTCCTCTGT
This sequence comes from Callaeas wilsoni, assembly GCA_013398955.1. Taxonomy (NCBI): domain Eukaryota; kingdom Metazoa; phylum Chordata; class Aves; order Passeriformes; family Callaeidae; genus Callaeas; species Callaeas wilsoni. The sequence continues at coordinate 46,132 of VWPU01001373.1, read as the reverse complement.
ACCCTGCCAACACAAATGGGGATGTCTCTGCAGACAGCAATCCATGCCTTCTGCTTTGCTCTCACTCTTTCCATGCACACTGTTGCCAGTGAAAGAAAATTCTGCTCCATTCATGCTTACATTTTAATTGCATGCTCCTTTCCGGAGGCAAGCAAGAGTAACATCTATCATTTTGTTTCACATCTCTGCCTCGAAAGCATCTGCTCCATTTGGGGATGCAGGAGAGAGCAGCTGCTGGCTCCCATTCAGTGTCAGCCTCCCTGGCACATGTTCATCTACCTGCATTTAACATCGGACAGCATTTCAAACTCACTCACTATCCCTTTCTGATCTGCATACATGAGGAACACGCACCCCAAACCATCTGACAAATATCTGGCATTTCCCCTTGATACCCACATCTGTTTTGGCTGGTTTCATCCACTCCAGCAGCATAATACTGTCAGAGTCCTATCTGATCCAAACAATAGTTTTGGCTCATTTGGCACCAAGCTGGACCTGAATGAAGAAAAGTGAGGGTATCTGGGCTATGTCAACACGTAGCTACTACTCAGCTCCTCAAATAAGCATCAGACCCCTTACTGGGCTGCTCTATTAATGCTGAGTCCTAGTTTTCTGCTGCTTTGGCTTTGTGCTCCTTTTTCTCTGGAGGACTTCAAGGCTACAGTTTAATAAATGCCCACAGTGCCAGCAAGATGATTTATATCACTAATTTTAAGCATTTATTACTGCTTTTTTGGGGGGTTAGGTAAGAAGACCTAAGTAACTGGGCTAAGATATCCTTTTCCCTGTGGACACCTTGCACTTCTGTTTCTTTTTGTTGTTATCAGTGAGCCAGGCCTCTCCCACACGCCGCCTCGCACTCCTGCCAAGCTCCTACACACAGACATAATTGGGAAGATGCCCAGAGCTCGCTCCAAACTTAATGCTTTGCTCAGTCCAGCTCAACTGCTTGCAATTCCTCTTACATGAATTTTATGCCAAGGGGGGACCCAAGGTCACCACTTTGTAAACTAGATCAAGATGATTTAGCTTCCCATCTTCTTTTCTAATTTAGCTACCCCTCTGTCTTGCCTGTCTTAATCTGAAGCTTCCTGATAACCATTGCCATGCACACAAGCAGCATCCAAATATTTCCAGCTGCTCTGCACACCAGCCTGACTATTAAAAAGAGACAGACTTAGCAGGTGGCTGGGACTCACCATCTGGCTGTACTCCATCCCAACCTGCTTGCTTGCTTTCTCTCACTTATTCCTCTCTGAAGTACAGCAGCTTATCCCCTGCCCTTACACCCCTCTGCTACATCAGTATCCAGATAATTCAGTCTCCAGCATATTCTTCCTCTCCATCCTCCATGTCCATGGGTAAGGAAGCATGTGCCAGGTGCTACGCAGATGTCAGGGGACCCCTTCTCTAAAGGGGCTCTGCTCTCATTTTGTGCAATCCCAGCTGTCTGACAGCAAACTTCCTCAAGGTACACTAAGTTTGTTCAGTTTGGCCCTGCTTCCAGTGCAGAGGTCAACACAACAGATGCTTTGGAGCACTGTCTTCATCAGCAAGCCTGGCCCAAGTCTGTGTGCAGACGTCTGTCTGCCAGTTACCAGCAAAATGCTGGAGCTGCCAGATCGGAGCAGCCTGCGGGGTGTCACCTCCTGTCACCGGCTGTTTCTGCTGGGTGAGTGGCTTATATTTAGTCTCTAGTAGGTGATATTATGAAAGGATATGGGACAAGGAAAGATGTGGCAGAGAAAGTAGATCATATCATTCCAATTAAAAAAATGTATTCATCCTGGCATTTCCAGTTGTACTTTTATACTTTTATGATAGGGTTATTTTCTTCTTTCTTTCTTTTTTCCTTTTTTTTTTTTTTTTTGAAAATACAGTACTTGGCAGGCAAATAGCAGCTCTCCATTATACTACTACAAAGTGAAACTGTCACCACTCATTTCACAGACTAAAGGCAACCTTTATTATCCTCTGTTTAGCCAGTGCTTTTACAGAAACACTGGAATAAGGAGAGAATTGCCCAAAAGCAAGCTCTAGGGCTATTGTTCAGAATTCCTGGCTGCCTGGCTGATACCTTAGCAGCATTCCCCATTGTCACCTTTGTCACTGAATTGGACTTACTACTTCATTATTTGATTTTTTGTTGCTTTCCTCTCAGGTTGGCATTTGGCCTTTCTTTCAAAATACCATGTGCTACAACCTCCCTCCTTTTATAACTAGGGAAAGTTTGAAGCTCTTGCTACCTCTCATTCCTGTCTGCAAAAGCAGAGCAGACTGGATTAATATTAGATTAGTTACATTAATATTTTCCTTCCTTTTTGAAAGATAGAAAGCACCAAATAATTAAGTAACATTGCTAGCAGGTGGCAGGGAAAATCTTTGCAACAAGTCTCACCTGCAACAGCTCTTTTACTGCCTCAAGCCACTCCCTTCAGGTCACTCCAGTAAATAATCAGTCAACATTTATTAATCACATCAGCTGTGTCTGATGAATACAGCTAGACAAGCAAACCCTCACAGAAATGTCTGAGAAGTGGAGCTGGATTGAGATATATTACTAGAAGGTCACCAGAGATCGCTTCTCCTATGGATCACTATGGTAAAGTATGACTTATTATGTCCCTTGAGAAAAGGTTCTGAAAGATGGATATCTGAGTGTTTCCAGATACCTTAGTCTAGGTAATTGCCCCTAGTTACATCCAGACTTCATAGCAAAGAGAGAAATTTTTGCATCCATTATGCTCAGTTTGTTCAGCTGAAATATGACTTCTTTGTAGTCTCTGTGGAAAAACTGAAGGAAAATGTGCTGGTGCTTCCCTGCCAATTTCAGAAGAAGCTCCTTTGAGTTTTGGGGATCCAGTTTCCCAGGAGCTGCAGAGCGCACTAGACAAGATTGCTTACTCACGTATCCTCATGTACTATTGCATGCCAAGTGTATATTTTAACTAGTGAGCTTAACAGCCTTCAGTGTTCTTGCTCCCTCTCCACGTTGTTGTGAAGTTTATGAAGCTCCCCTACACTAGCAGTTGCAATGCACAGGCTTTTCTGGACAATGCCAGTCTGGATCCATCCACACTATTGGTTTTTTCTCTCTTGATTCCCTCACCATTATTTTTTCTCTCTTGATTCCCTCCTTCCAGCTTTTTACTACTCCTTCCCTCCTGACCTCTTTGGTGTGGAAGAGACAGTACACAGAATCTTGCCTGGCACTGTGTTCCTGACTTGCTCTGCACAGAAGTAGTCAGAAAATCAGTAATTCTAAAACCATGGAATCCGTACCAGCGAGCAGCTTCCCCACGGTGCCATCAGCCATAGCTGGTAGGGGCTGTTTGACATATTGCCAGTGTATCACACCTTCCTGAAATGCCTCTGGGGTGGGGGAAAATTTTGTGAGTAGGTTACTTTGTCCTGTTCTGCATTTTCAGGGATGTTTGGGCTCCTAATGTATGGATTCATGTATGACAGTGAAGGGTTCATTATTTTTTTTTTCCCTTGTAGTTGGAGTCTTCCAGCAACTGTGCTTCCCTGTTAACTCTTGCTGTGTTTGCACTCATCTATAGAGATTAGTGGTGTTTTCTACAGCTGGAATCAGACAGGGCCCTTCAGGTGCAGAACAAAAGGCAGGTTATGCCCACAGGGAATACAACCAGCAGTTCCCTCTGCATTAAGCACATCAGAAAGGTCAGGAGATGTCTCGGAAGGGGCCCTTCAGATAGGCTGGCAGCTCGGGGCTTGCCCGGGATTGTCCTGCTCAGAGCACTTGTGCTGGCATTCACCTCTCGTGGGCACTGGGCCCATTGATATTTCTGCCACAGCACAGCACGCCTTGCCACTCTGATAAGGCAGCTCTCTGGAGACATCTTGCTTGCTCTGGACACTCCTGGGTGGAGGCGGCAGCTCCGGCCGCGTTATCGTGCGCATCAGGAGCACTGTGATATTTGCTCCGTGCTCCCGATGGGAGCTCTGCTACCTCCCCCCACCTCCTTCACACACAGTTACACACACTTCAAGCTGTCCAGTGTATTTCAAGAGAGCAGAAAGTATTTGCTAAAAATATTTATGCAGAAGTTATTTATGGCCTGGCCCACGTCAACCCCGTGGCAGCCGTTACACAACGCGGCACAAAGGAGCCCTTATCTGGAGGAGCACACAGCTAGTTTTGCAGTCCACAAGTCACCAAGAAGCAATTCCAGTGGCTTTTCAATCAAATCAGGAACTTGAGGCCTGGATGTTCAATTTAGATGTCAAGTCTTGTCAAGCAGGCTCTGCCAAGCTGCTTTCTCATGCCTCCCAATTTGAAGAGGACTCTGGTACAGCGGATCAGAAAATCCTGCACCATTCCAAGGAATGGCAGCTTTTTCTCAAAAAGCTGGAGGTAGGCAAAGCAGATCTCTTTAGCTGGAATTTGGTTCAAGATTAGAATTATTATCTCTCTCTGTTTGCTGTGGAAAACATGTCATTAGTCTATGGAAGGGGAAGGAGACTTACGCCTTGGCTGACGCCGGGCACATACGCACAAGGCTGGGCATAGAAACTGGATCTAGTTCACAAATGCACTCTACTGCTAGAGCAAGTATTTAGCTGAGGTAGCTTTTGGTTAAAACCTTAATAAAGGTATGGGAATTTATAAAGCTCTTAATTTTTTTTTAAAAAATCACTCAAAATTCAGTGCAAGGGAGATCCAGACTTTTGTCCTGGACTATCTCGACCTTCATATAGTTTTTTTTGACTACATTTATGATCTGCAATGGCCTCATGGGTGCTGATCTTTAAAGGTCTGTACTAAAACTTCCAGCCTCATCTGTTATGGTGGGGATGTGAGACATGAGTTTGTGCAGGTAAGAAAGCAGGAGATACTCTTGGTATAATGAAACTGGTGGGATGCAAATGTACCAGAGGAATGACAGGAATATCAGCACTTCTGTGCCCAGCTGCTCAGTACCATTGCCATGAGTTAGAAGTGATTACAGCCCAATTCCTCAGTTAACTTATGAGGGGAAAAATAATTGAAAGTGAGGATCTCAAATTAGGATCACACACATTGGTTCCCTCCTCTCCATCAGGTCACTAACCTTCTCAAGGAATTCGGGTTGATTTGACACGCTTGTTTTCATCAAACCCCTGGTGCCAGGTCCTTATGGTTTTATTATCCATTCAGTACTAATGATGGGATGCTCTGTAACCACTTTCATGTCCTGGATCTTGGAAAGGCTAATCCCAGAGCCTCTCTTTGCCCTCTTCTTAAGATAAGTATTTTGTTTGCCCTTTTCTGTTCCTTTGAGACCTCCAATGCTGTCTTTGCCCCCTCAAATGCAATCACTAATGGTTCAGAGGTTTAATTAAGCTAATTCTTTCTATAAGCACTCCAGGGGGAATTTCAGCAGCCCTTGCCAGCTTGAATACGTGGAGTTTTTTAAAGTCTGGATATTTCTTGAAATCATTCTTTCACTATGCTCCTTCAGAGTAGCCTGTTCCATTCCACAATTTGCCCTGCTGGAATTTACTCGTTTGTGAAAAATAGAACAGGATTAATTTTGAGTCCTTCAGTTTTAATATGTTTTTTTCAGATGTTTGCTCTTTCTCCCCACAAAGCAGTGAATCAGTAGCATCTTTTGTTACAGCCTATTCCTCTTTCCCTTGCACCTCCAGCTCCCTCCTTTTGGATGACCAGGCCAAAGTGTTGCCTTCTCAGGACTCTCATAAAAAAAGAAGAGGGACACAAAAAAACCTTCAGAGTCAGAGAATCAGGTGGGATGTACATGCTGATAACACCTGTCTACTCTTGGGAAAACCATCACGGGACTGCAAGACTTTATCAGCAGCACTTGGGACGACTCTGAAGAGAGTTTGTGCCCTCTTATGCATTTACTGATTTTGGTGTTGTTAGATCTGCCTTGAGCAGATTTCAGCAGCCTGACTAAACTTGTCTCTGTGCATTACCTGGGTTCCCCAGGCTGAGGGGAATGGCATCCTTGGAGCTACCCCCTCGGAACCTCAGTGCTGTCTCAGGTGTGCCCAAGTCTGACCTGTGGCTCTGCAGAGCTGGAACTGCCTGGCAATACCCATAGTTCTGCCACAAAGGACACATCTCTACATGAAATGGGCATGAAACTGGCTCACTTAGGTACAAATATGGGAACTCAGAGAAGAAATACTTCTGATTGACCTATTCTATTGCTTCCTGGCATTCCTGAGCTGGTCTGCAGGATGGCTGTCAGCTGTCACTGTTCTGAAAAGAACTACACATTCTTTTCCTGATGCGTTTTCTGCCTCTTGGAGTTGTCAAGAAGAGCTAAGATCTATGATCCATGAAAATCAAGTGATTCCATTCTAGTTTTCCAGGTCTAAACCAGTTATGAGCTACTAAGATCAGCAGCAAACTAACATGCAATAACAAACTCTGTGCCAGAGACTATCAAACATCGGCTGCTGTGGTTTTCCTTCCTCTGAAGCACTTGGTTATTATCAGAAGCAAGATCTTGAGCACTTGGTTATGGAGTAGTCACACCTATGTCTCTAAAGGGTCAAACCCCAGGAAGCAGTTTTGAAAAGCCTCAAAATAATTGTTTTAGCCTATCAGCATTTTCCAGCTGATCTGACTTTGGAAGGCCCGTCTGCATTAGTGTTTAGTCCTCTGGGAGGGTAAAGCCAAGCGTGGACAGACACCTGCATGTGCTGTAGATGACCGTGAATGCAGCTAAACAATTTGCCCACATGAGAGCAGCCCATGGGTTACAGATACCTTTTGGGTGTACTGGTTTTAAACCTGGTTCCAAACGAACCTGTAAGAGCAGGACGCTGCTCCAAGGTCCCTCTCCCCTCCGCAGGCCATCTGGTGGCTGCTGGGGGAAGGGGCTCCCACACAGGAGCACTGAATTCATACAACAGCCCATCTTTTGGGATGCAGGCATTGCAAGTAATGGTTATTCTTGGACTAATAAAGTTAGAAAAATCAGGTAAGACCGCTCTTAGTCATCTACTGGCATGAATCAAGCCACCAAATCCAGAGCCCAGCATAGATATGGGTCAGCAGAGTTTGGGCAGCTGTAGCCTAGAAAAGCCCAACAGAAAACCATTTGTGAAAGTGATTTTGGTGTAGAAAAACAAAGAAAAGGAGCATCCTTAAAAAACTACAGATGCTAATGTGCAGCTCTGGGTATCCAGTATGGATGTGGAGCTGATGGACAGACAGTGGTTTCAAACATGATTACAGACTTTGTGTGAGTCTTTCCCAGGTTCTTCCAAGTCCTGCAGTATGTCCAAGTGATTTAACAACCCAAGCCTAACATTTTTCCTCCACCAACAGTATCACAGCTGATGACACAGCTTTGCAAAAACTCCTATTTAGGACTGAGTTCTTAGGCACAGCTGTAGGTATTGTCTATTGCAATATGTCTAATGAAATATGTCTAGAAATCAGTGACTGAGTAAGTCATCTAATGCAGCCTCTCCTCTTTCATTCACAAAATATTTGGGATGGATTTTGTCATTTCTTTTGTTCTTGTTTTCTTTTGTGTGTTGGGTTTTTTCCCTCACTCTAGTCAGTGGTGTGAGAGAACAGCTTCCAGCCTGCCTGAAATATTCCTGTTAATCAACCTTTGCATAAAAGCTCAAGGCTATTTCTGGGCTTAAGTTTTCTGTTAAAATTCATTTATGTTCCCCAGGCTTTTTTTTTTGTTGAATGAGCATTAGAACACAAAACATCTCTCTTGTCTGAGTATTTGAGAAAACACTAATATCAAAGCATCTAGACTGAATTTGAGTTTCTGTAAAATAGTTTATATACAAATACACAGGAAAAGTACTTTTCAATCATGTGATAATAATCCTATTTGTGGTCACAAAAACTGGCTGAATGAGAGTTTCCAAATGGAAGTTTCATTTATTTTAATTTCTGTGATACTAAGGAATTTAACTCCATTTGCATTCTTGGATTATTTTGAGTTGCAGCAAAAGTTTCTCTAATTTAGCAAAGACAGACTAGCATTTTCAAAATTGAAAATATTACTATTTATTCTTTAGTTCAAAGGAAAATTTTTCTCTACAGTGTTTTCCAAGAGTTTGCTTTCCATATAGCACAGAAATTGCAAAAATCTAGATATCTATTCTAATCCCTCTCTTCCCTTGCTACTCTTTACACAAAGATCAGTGTTGTTATTTTTCCAAAAAAGAGCTCTTTTAACAGTCACGCAGACCATATCTCAAAAAGTCTATGGCCCCACAGATCACAAAATATGAGCTCATGTTCTGATGAATTGTCGATTGTTTGCAAAGAGTTTGTAGGCAACATGGCTTTAGAAAGGAATTTGGAGCAACTATTTTTGCTTCCATTATTCATCCATTCCTTTTCCCCCCAGATAGTCTCTTTTCAGTTCCAAGGCATGTGCAGACTAGAAATAGCATCAGCCCTGGGGGATTTTCCTTTACCAATCTCTCGGACATTCATTTCCCAATTTAGGGTGTCTGTTCTCAAGTTTTCAGAATAGCATCTCCTTCCCTTGCTCCATCCTGCATGGACAGCAGGGACAGGCTGCCTCGGGAGAGAGATGTTCTCAGCTGGGCCAGACAAAGTCAGAACAACCCCACTGCTTGTCTCCCAGCCAGCAGATGTAGCCAGACATTAGTTTTATTGATGGGAATAGATGGTACAAGATTTCCTGGTTTATCCTTAATAGTCACTAGAGGGCAAAGCAGGTCTCCATAAAGCAAACCTGCAACCCACAAGGAAAGGCTCCCTGGCTCTTGCCTTTGTCTCATGAGGCTCTGGTGTGGTTTTGTCTGAAGGGACAGAGCTGGACAGTCCCAGCCTGACTGCTGACTTACCTGGTTTGGGACATACTCAGGTCTGCCCAGAGAATGCAATTCTCATGTCTTTCTGGTTTTGGACACAGTGTTGGCATCTATGATATTGTCTTGCTCATATAAAAGCATCTTTCAAGGTCAAGGTCATGGTCCAAGCATCCATCCAGTCGTGCATCTTGCCGCTAGGAGATGCAGAGGGTAAAATACATTGAGCTGTTTTCCCTAGGCTGTCCTCCCAGCCAGCCGTGGCTTAGATAATTCAGGATGCAGAGCTCAGACCTTTGTAGAAAACATGTAGTTCTCTTCTTTAATTTCTGATTACTTTTTGGATCCCAGTAGCCCTTAGGTATTTACAGTGCTCTTGCACTGAAGTCCTGAAGTTTGCTTGGCATTGTGTGAAAAAAACACCTCCTTTGGTGTCTCTTGAATATGCTGCCTGATTGCTTCACACCATGCCCCTCCATGCTGATATCAGAAGCAGAAAGCTGCAGCCACCTTTTCATCCTCAGCAAGCCCATTGTGAGTTAAAGCAGCCGTGCCATGTTCTCCCCTATTTTTTTCTCTTCTGGGGTGAAAATTCCTAATGTATGCAGTGGTTTGGACATCGATTAAGTCGCTCATCTTGCACTGCAGATCAGGAACCACCCCTGGAAGTCAGTGTGAAGCTAACCAGGGAAAATTTGATTGAGAGAGCATAGGAAAACCCTGGGAGAGCAAAACAGATGACAGCTCCAGGGCAACAGAACAGTTATCTTGGCATGGCTGCAGCCTCAACATGTGAAAACCCACCTAAGCCAGGATAACAAGAGATGCCAATGAAGCCTTAAGTATCTCATGTGTAGGAGTAAAATCTGTTGACATTATTCCAAAAGTAAGCTGTTTTCATGTTGGTGTGCACTAAAAGGCCTTTGGAGAGTGTTTATGCAGCAAGAAGCCTTGACTCTTTAAGCATGAGACTTGTTCTGCTGAACTTCATGATTCTCAGCATCTTGGTGAATATTAAGCCTTCTGAATTAAAAGCAGATATGTTTTAGTGTTTCAAAAATAAATGTTGGGCTTCAAGACCTGCTGCCTGGAACATACTTCAATCCTAAGTGTTCCAAATTTGAGTGATGCTCTTAAAAACACCTTCCACTGTTCTCACGGACCTGATTTCCCATTTTTCAACCAATTTAGCAGGAAGTGTTTGAGTACCAAAATTGAAATCCATGTCTGCAGTCACAGTCTCCTTCACACTATGCTCTGGTAATTGCTAAGCCCTGCTCATGTGGAGAGTGGAGGTTGCTGTGGGCCAGCCTACATGGCAGGGACAGTTGGGCTGATAGCACCTGGTGCCACAGAGGTGCACTGAGCCCCACATGGAAAAGGCCAGCCCTGAGCTGACAAGGGATTCCATATGAGCAGCAGGGTTTCCCTGGGTTTCCCACAGAGTGCCAGCCTGTTTTTTGCTGTGCGGGAAAGGCTTTTCAGTCCATAGATGTGATGGCAAGCTCATAAACAGCACCTCAGGTGAGTCAGTGTTCCCAGTTCTGAGCCAAAATCAACAAAGCCGATGCTCAGGCCTGGCTGTTGCGAAATGATAATTGCTTTTGGGTTGTGGACATGTCCTACACCGAGCCATTTAGCTGAGATCTTCTGTTACCCTGAAATGAGCAGAGAGGATGTAATGGTCAGGGAGGTCTGTGACAATCCAAAGGAGGTTGGAAAGTCAATAGGATCCCAGATTTGCTCTGGTGGGCACCCAGCTCCAAGTGATGCTCTCGGCAGAGACTGGTGAACTTGTGGTGAGCTGCACACGCGATGCAGAGTGGGGCCGGAGCATGCAGAAGCTGCCAAGCCGCTGCCTGGAGCTATGGACTTTTTGGGAAAGACTGATTCTCCCAGGTCACTCTGAGAGTCCCATGAAAGTCGATGGGAGGATGTCTTTTATTTTGATGTATTGACATTTGATGTTACTAAAGGAAGGACAAGGATCTAAGACTCGAGATTTTTTACTTTTACCCATTTAAAGTGGGGTAGCTGAATGCCTAGTCTGGACTTTTTGTTTGCAAAGCAGCCACAGCTCACACTGAGCACAGGGATAATTGTAAGTTCTCATCACTTCTGGAAAATGGGCCATTAAATAGGTCATTAAGTATAGCATTAGCTGCCTCATTTCAGCCACCCAGGCTGAAGAAATTTGGCTGTTGCAAGGCAAACAGAAGCTCAGATTAGTGCTGGGTGCAGGCTGGCTGGCCATGCTCTTGTCTCCTGCTGCACCACAACAGCACAGGCAGCCTGGGAGCTTCAAACATGTGCCATGAAGTCCACACTGGCATTTAATAAACCCCTTTCTCAGGAGAAACGGAACTTTTCCTGAAAGCGTATTTCCAGAACACAGAGGAGATCCACAGCCCCATAGGACCTCTGAAAGTCACAATCAGAGTTCTACGCTTTTAGATCATTGATTCATGACTAGTTCAGGTTGGAAGGTCATTCAAACAGTGACTCTTGGTATCCTGCTGTGGAATGAGCTGACTTTTGTCCCTTTAGGAACCCAGAGGAACCAGGAGAAGCCCCCTGTGAAGTACCCCATGTAAGTGGTCTCCCACGAGCACAGGGGTGGCTGTACCACATCAGTCCAAAGATCCAGCTATTCCAATGTGCAGATACAGCACACCAGTAGATACAACCACTGGATCCGTGGAAGAACACATAAGAGCTTGGCAAGGACATATGAATCTCCTAAATGCAACTATTTGCTGTTTAGGAGGGGTTGAAGCCAGAAGGAGTTTCTCTGTCTTTAGCAACTCTATACATTTCTATTTCAGGAAGTTTCTCTGTCCTCCTCCTCCTCACACAGACCTGTTGCATCCACAGCACCCTTAGACAGGAACAAATCAATCTGAGAATTGAATTGCAGAGGATAGACATGAAGAACAGTTGGAAGCAGTGGGAGAAAGCAAGCCAGCTTTCCTCTGGCCCAATTCCTCCTTGATGCAGCTGTAAGGAGGCCTTTTCCCAACATGCTGAGTCTTTGCCACAGCTTTGGATTTGCTGAACCAAATTTGTGAAGAATCAGCAACATACAGAAAGAAACATTAGTGAGGTATTTAGCATGAATGTGAGCAAAATAAGCCAACTGTGGGGCTCTGGGATGACCCCACCCAAACCCGCACGTGTTCCATAGGTCCCGGAAACAAACGCGAAGGCTCAAATAGCATCATTGTGCTACAGTGAGCTCTCTTTTTTGAAACATTTACTGATAAATGTTTAAACAGCTGCCCTCATAGGATTCAGGGAAGGAGAGCAGTAAGGCATTGTCTTGTATTAAAGCCACAACTGGACCTTGGCCAGAGCTGAGGAATTCGTAGGTGACATGAGTACATTTTTCATGCATTTTGCTGAATCCCCTGCATGGCGTAACTTTCTCCGTGGGAGATTTAGCCAAACAGTCTGAAGAAAAGAAAGAAATGTGGACAAACCAGCTTCTGTGATTTATTGCCTCAAAGCCATTCAGTAGAGATTGTCCCAGCTGGTCATAAGCTACTTATTTCCTACTTCACTGGAGGGGAAGAAGGGTACTGGATGCACATTTTGCCCAGATAGAGATCTCTATTCTTTAATTTATCTCACATACTTAGGACAAATGAATAGTAGTGTTGATCTTATCTCATGCTTAATTTCTTGTTTATTTATTTTTTATTTTCTCAGTCTCTTGCTCCTCCTCTTTTTTTCCCTCCACTCCCTTCAAGATGGGAAGTTTTTAACATTAGCTTTATACGTTGCTGGAGAGTTGATAAAACATATCAATTAATAACTTTAGTAACAACAATGCCTCATCTTCTGCGATCCCAGAGAATATAAATACTTGAGGACTACTAACTGTGTTTGCCTTCCCAAATATCAATTAAGATTGCAGATCCATTGATTAAGACTGCTGTGAAGCCCTGAGTATGTCTGCATTAGTGTTTCAGTTCAGATCAGGAGCTCCCTGTAAAAGTAGTTTGGTTTGCATTGTGGTGCCATCTTAAGGATGCTTGAATTACTGTCCCTTTGAAAGAAACTTTTCTGGAATATGTGGTCTCCTAATCCATTCCAGGCACTACTAGGAACCAAACTGTGGATGGCAAGAATTTAAAAAGAGGCAAAAAAATCAAACAGCAAAGCCCTAAGCAATAAAACCATGAAATGCATTTACTGTGGATAAGTCCTCAGCAAAAATCTTCCTGGTCCTTGGCTCTGCTCCTCTTAGTTCATCCTATTTGCTAATGCAAATGTAGTCTTAGAAAATCCACAGGTGATCCTCTGTGAATTTGAAGGCTTCATGGCTAAGCACTTCCAGCATAACCATGAAGTAAATGTACAAAATTAAATGAGTCCAGCTGTGTTTTGTGTTACCTGTCTGCCTACAAGCTCTGCAAAATGCAACTTTTTCTGTTGTCACAGATAGGAACTGTTCAAAATATCAGTGTTCCTTTTTCATTTCCATATAGATAAGATTCTTATTTCTACAATATAGTAAATTGTTTGGGCTGGGAAACCCTCACTGGAAAGAGAGCAAATCTGTGATTTTTTCTGATGGACTTGTATGTGCTATGGGACTTCAAGAGAAGCTCTGAATTGTACAAAATTCCATGCCAGAAAATTTTCCACATGTCTAGAAACCCATTTATCATCAAGGTATCCATCCTTTGGAGTGTGATCCTGCCCACTTGCAGCACCAGCATCCCAGCACTGATGATGGCTTGTTCTTCAGCCTTGGGGACAAAAATCCACTGAGCATCACAGAGACTCATATCCCCATATCCCATCACCTCCCACAACCTGCTGCCTCTTCAGACGACTCTAATTAAATCCCTCATCCATCAGAGCCTTCTAAGATGCAGTGACTGCAGTGTTACAGGGGCAGAGGGTGCAGCATGGGGGAGGCTGCACTGGTGGGAGCGGGATTAAGTTCCTCACTGTTGCCCTTGGATGTGTGTGCGCCCCACTCTCTCACCTGAGTGCACACTTTGGTTTCTTTCTGGTGACAAAGAAATGAAATCAAATCAACTGAGACTGATTCTTTTTAGAGGGAAGGAATGGAAAGTAAGTGAGACAGTCTGACACACACCTGATCCTCACAAAGCTGCCGTGCAGGCGGGAGGACAGGCAGTGATTGTCAAGCAAGATGTCCTGCTCCAAGCTCAGTCAGAGGACGTGGAGGGCAAAAAGCAGAGGCCACCTCTGCCACCTTGCTATTCCCAAGGATTAAACACCCCCCAGAAGTGAGCTGCTGGATAATTTTGTTCAAGTATTGACAAGATCTCTGAGCTTGCAGTGGCAGATTGCGCAAGATTTATTTGTTTGTTCCATGGGGCTTTCCATAAAATTACTGAAAGCAAGATTCTTTATCTTTCTCTCTCTCGCAGACACTTGCACATGGATGCTAACATCCCCACCTGCTGCTACCCACATTCAAGTAATAAGAGACAATCACTTTGCCTGCAATTTTCTTACCATAAGCAATGCAGTTACCATGAATATTTAGGAGGAGGTTCATGATGGTGCTGTAAATCAGGACGAGATTTGATGTCTAGATCTGCAATATACTTTTTATTATAAATATTTTGTAATTGGGGAAAAAAAAAGGGTTCTATAAAACATCAACAGTCCTGATCTTTTGCCAAACTTTGGCTGAAAGTCTGCTTTCTATTAAGATGTGTTACTTTGTCAATAACCCAAGAGTTTAAACATTCTTTTCGCAGGACTTTTAAGGAAATTGTGAAAAATTAAAATGTAAAGGATTAACAACTCTGACAAAATTATAACCTTTTGAATTTACTTTTTTTCTATTTAATTTTTACCTCTGTGAGGCTTCATACACTGAAATGCTGTGTCATCAGCACCCAATACACTAATTTATGGGGGTTTTTTTAAATGTTACACCCTCTCTGGTGTAATCCACAGAGGTCAATGCATGTAACCGCAGTTGTGCTTTAGTAGATGTCTGAATTTGGGGATCTGTCCTTTTCCAGACCATCTCAGTAGAAGCCTTGCCCTCTTCTTGGCCACTGTTTTACCAGGCCTTTGTGGACACAGATTTCATGGAAGGAAAACTGATACAGAAAGAATTAATCAGCCAACCGTCCTTACAGACATGAGATCTGCATGTGGAAAATTCTTACAAACACCGACTTTGAAATGCAATGTAGGGCTTTGGGATTTAAGGGCATATTTGAACTTAGCAAAAATAAGCAACTCAGTGAATATGAATAGTCACAGCCTCCGTGTTTGCAGCTTATGTATCACTTCTGCAAACACAGTGGTTTATAATTGACTGAAAGGAGAAATACACCTTGCAACACCACCAGCTTCTGCTGCCTGGGTGATTTCCCACCTGAGCACCTCACTGGTCTATTTTTATCCTGTGAAGAGGTTACAGCACCTTGCTGGCCATGATTTCCTTTACCTAACAGGTGCTGGTCGTACTTTATTTTGCAAATGAGGCATTTAGTGAACTATCATGAGAGTAAAGAATTACTAGAGCTGAGGGGGCGGGGCTGAAATGGAAAGAAAGGGAAGGAGGGCAAAGAATGACTTTGCAGACAAATCCTCCACACTATTGAAACTTTGCTGGCACAGAAAAAAATCCCAAACATCAAAAAGTCATGCTTCAGTTCTCTGCTGTTGCATTATCTTTTTTCTTTTCTTTTGCTTCTTCAAAATACCTACAAGTATGCTGCCCTCCTTGAAGCCAGCTCCTTGAAAATGAAGTGTACATTTCAAAGACTGTGTACAGTATAACTCTTTGTGTTTGGCTTGGAGAAATATTTGTTGGGTGGAAAGGAAAAAAGGAATTTAAGTAGTTGGTAGTAAGAAAATGTTCCTCCAACACCTGCTCAACACACATTGAAACTAAGGCCACGTCTTGGCCGTGCTGGACAGAAGTTGCATCTTGTGACATTAGAAGAGAATTGGAGCTCTTGACAGGAAGTTGCAAAATTAAACCCCCCCAAAACCTGTGAGGCACACATCCAGAGATGGGTAGGTTCACTCTTGTTAGGGTGGCAATACCAATGTGGAGATGACAGCGAGGACTGGCTGCCTCAGCCCCTGTCCCCGGTCCAGGGCAGGGTCCCGAGCTCCTGCGGCACGTCTGTGTTTGAGAGCTGGTTTGTAGAGTGCTGCATCTACAGGGGAGCAGCAGTGAAAATAGCTCATCTTGTCTGGCATAAAGCCACTAGAGCAGCAATAATGGAGAAGTCTGGGACACTCTTAACTTCCCAATTGTTTTGCTTCCAGATAGAAGCGAAACATTCTCGGTCATTTCCCTGAAGTGAGACCATAAAGAACACATCATTAACATCAATGATTGCTAAAATTGGATGAGGCTGTTCCTGTGTTATGGCAGTCAATTCAGCCATGTTAGGCACTGCTGCTGTCAAAGGTGCTGTGTTGGCATTTAATTTCCTGTAATCCACAATTAGCTGCCATTTCCCATTTGAATTTTTACTGGTCATACAGGAGAGTTATAAGTGGAATGAGTGGGAACAATTATTCCATCTTCCCTTAAGTCCAATATCACAGGGGAGATCCCTTCTCTGGCCCCCTAAGAGGGATTTTACATTAGTTGCCTTTGAAGGCGATAGAGTGGGGGTGGCAGCTGGCAGCAGGTGAAGTGATGAAAAATCCAACCCAAAAATTCCCTGCCTGCCCTTTAAGATGTGTAAGCCTAGCCTCTTTATTGTCTCAAAACTTCTCTGAGCCAGAAAAATGTTGGTGTCCCATGCGTATGGATGGGGACCCAGGGCTCAGAGGGAAAATTGAAGACTGCTCAAATACTGCTGCCAGTTTGTGTTACAAGTTGCTCCCTAACATCCACTGAAGTTACCATTGGTGAAAGAATGAGAGGGGTTTTTATTTCCAAACTCGACAATTTGATAGTAGATCTCCCTTTTTTTTTTGCCTTGGTTGCACACATGACCCCTAATCTTCTAAAATAGGACTTCTGGTGAGCTGGCAGGAGAAACAATGATGAAGTCACCCCCAGGTGACATGGTCCGCCTGCTCTACGTTCCCCAGGCAAACCAGGGAGGACAACTGATCTGGATCACCTTTCATTTGCTGAGCATGTACAGATGAGACAATTAGCTCAAATAAGTGGGTAGGACTGAACTTTCTTAGCATATGTTTGTTCTGTCCTCATTTCTTCACGTTTGGACTCAGGTGCCAAAGCACGTTGCCATGATGAATATACGAAGGCCTTGGAAAATTAGAATTAAATATGTGTATTTTTTGTAAGTTGAGACATCATAGAAGAGGGAACTCTAAATCTAGTGTAAATAGCTATCAACATACTTCTGTTTGTTTTTCAGTCCAATTGTCTAAGCATGCTATACCTCATGTTTTAAAATAATACTTGAGCTGAGCTGATGCCAGGCTGCATCTCTTTTCTCCTAGGATTCCTAAGCAGCACGTACTCAGCCAAGGAGAACAGGATGGGCACTTGGCTCTGGTGTCCAGAGCTTCCATGCACCACCCACCCGGCACTTCATGGCTAAGCCAGGGGTGAAACACATCAGGATTTTGTGCCTTGCTTGGGCACTTAACAGAGCAACAGAAAAGCTTTGCCATGCTTTTCTGCTTTGTTTTGTTTTCCTTTTTTTAAATGTTTTTTAATTTCAAAACTGTTGTAATTCTCTGTGAGTTAGCAATTCCCTGGGCATATTTTGGAGTTAGCTTAATAAATTTGGGGTTGCTTGAGCCAGGACTTGAATTCTTTCATCTACAAGCAGAGAAGTTGGAAGACTTTTCCTAAGTTTGTTTGAAGCCTCAGGTTCATGCAACCACCTAAAAGAAGTTCAGTTTTATGTATGCAGAAGAGGTACCTCGATGCTTGAAACAATTTCCAGGGAATGATAATTTCTCACAGATTGTTTGACTTTCATCATCAAACAGTCAAAAAGGTACTTAGTTTTTGACTGATTTTGGTCTGAAGCTGTCCCACAGCAGCACTGAACATTCCAGGAGAAGTCAGGATTTCAGCATATTTTGAATTCCAGACTAAGAACAAATGTGGTTTCCCTTGAAAGAAGTAAAAAACTAATTATTATTTAATTTTGAAAGACCATTTGGAAATAAAAAAATAAAATATTGAATGCAAAAGTTCTTCAATGGTTTAGAAAAACATCATTCTATTTTTGGCTTTGCTACACTGCTTTTCCATTTAGATGTAAATGATATTTTGGTTGACAAGTAGCTCAGTTAAAACCTCCCCTCTGGCTGTCTGGCTGTCTTCATGCTCCTGTCCTGTACAAGACATGCTCAGCAGAAGGCATAAAAGCATCATCTTGATCTGTCCAGGCAGAGCCTGTATCCTGGGTCCATGCTCTGCGAGATGCAGCTCCTGGAATCAAAGAGCTCCTTTCTTTGACACCCATTATGAAGGATTTCCAGTTAGCACAAGAACAGCAGCTTTCCTGCCCAGGGACGTCTGAAGCAAGATATTCCTTGCTCGCTCCCATGGGAAATAGAGGAAGATATGGCCAAGGAAACAAAAAAAAGCCAAGGTCAAATCTAATTAAAACTACATTTTCCACTGAAGGAACAATCAGGCTGGGAAATCAGTGTTATTTGACATCATTGTGGTCAAGAATACCACAAGATAGATGAAAAGTCTTGGGCTTGAGATGAATGTGCATCTATCTCTGCATGGACACACACTCATATCTCCAGGGATAGCCTAAGTCATTCTAAGATATTTGCATGTAATATTAAGCCTGCTGCCACCCTGTTTGTGCCACAAAGATATTTAACCCTAACCTGTTTTAAAGATCTAAGTTCCTATTGAAGTCTAGGAGCCCTGACAGGCTGAAGGATCCTCCTGCTGTCCTGCTATGGAGTGTGCATTATTCCAGCTCAGTTACTGTGCCTGGAGTGCTGCAGCTCTGAGCAGAGGTCTGCTGAGCCAGCCTCGATGCTCTTGGAGATGAAAATGTGCAAGCAAAAAACCTGGTTCCCCCAGAGGCTCATTTTTGAGTGGAGGAGGGCCGGGCTGCCTACACGGGCATCATGTCCATAAGGCAGCAGGTTCCAGTGGAGTCAGGATACCTGGGACCTGCCAGGGATTGTAGGAGCATGTCCAATTTGCAAGTTTCAAAGCCATTGGGAAGCAGTGAGTCAGTGGAGGGATCTGGTAAATTCTTTGTGAGAGGCTTGTTCCAGTTCTAATTAATCACATTCAATAACAATTCAATTAGTGCCATGAGTTAAAAATTACCAAGTTAGCTGCACATACTGAGATGGACACATTCAGGGCTGAGACAAAAATAGTCTGGCAGAAATGAGAGGCATTGAATAAGGCAATCATCTCCTGGGACATTTCTGGAAATTGTTCATGGCTATTTTCCATGTCCTCATTCTCCAAATGCTTCTGGTATTGCTTTCCTTCTCTGACCTGGGCCCTCCACGGCAGATCTCACATGTATTTTCTCTTGCTGATGGGGAAGAGTGCAGATACGGGTGTGAGTGGGTGCTGTGGTTAGAGAGCAGACTGGAACCTCTGTTAGAAACTCAGTCCCACTCTGCTGAGAGCTGTCTGTACACACAACAAAAAGAAGAAGCCCTGGGAAGATTAATACAGACAAAACAACAAGCAAAAGGAATAAAACTGAATAAGATCCGTCTTCCTGAGAGCCAATGATCCCAGCAGTTCAGCTGTCAGCCCTCATGTCTGCCAATAGAAATACACTGAACATCACCATCCCTTTTTGACTTCTCCTATCAGCCATTTCTTCATAAATTTAATCTCTTTTAGTTTTTACAGCTCTTGGATTGTGTTCACTGCTTATATTGCATCAAATACAACAGAGTTCTGACTTGGACATTTTGGCTGGTGAAAAAGGAGGTCGAGTGAAAGTCATCATCCCATACTTTATAGCATTAAAAAGTTAGTGATGTAAGTATGCAGAAAGAGCAGAGAAACTTCTATCAAGGGGAAACAAGAAATAACAGAATAAAAATACTCAGTGATTCTTTTAATAAGTAAATTAAAACTAAACAATGGAAATCATCTTCTGCAAGCTAGGTCCATAATTTGCCCTGCATCTTTGAGGTGAAATGCCTTTTGGTTGCTTTGTTAGGCATTTCTTCCTCCATTTTCCGCTTTCTAAGTTCTTTGGGGGTGTTTCACCAGAGGAAAAGGGAGTACAATCAGAATATCATGGAAATCTAAACTGTTGTGTACACATTCAAACACATGCACCGATATCTGTGCCAGCACAGCAGTGATGTGTCTTTGCTGTCTCTGTATGCATCAGGCTAGTACAGGTCCTGTAACACTTGCAAGCAGACCCGTGGTGCAGATCCCCAAAAGCTGAGAGTGTTGCTGAATATTTCTTCTTGCCTTGTTGAGTCAGTTTTCCTTTTTTCTGGCCTGGCAGTGCCATCATGAAGATTCTTCCCTCGGGTTGCAACATTTGTTTTCATTACAAGAATCAAGAGCACTATTTGATTCAAACCAAACTTGTCTTGCCTTTACCTGAACTCAGATTTTACTGCTCAAAAAATATCTAACTGGTGTATAGACAGATAGACCTTTGTACCCAGTGCATCTCCATTTGGCACTTCCTCAGCAAGTCAGAATATTTACCTCTAATCTGATTTTGCATAGAAAAGTACAAGCAAATTCCAGTTGCAGTCAATCAGAACAATAGATACCATTTTGGGTAAATGATTGGGAAAAAAAATTTGAGAGCTGTTTTCCCATGTGTCATCAACTGAGACACAGTTGGGGCAGTGCTGGTGATGGGGCTAATGCACAACATGGGTGTAACTTATGAAATGGGAACTCTGAAGAAGAAGTGGCAAAAATAAATCTCTAATTCAGCAGCCAGATGAGTAGTGAGAATGATTTCTTCAGCACACAGTGTCTCTGTGGCTCCCAGCACAAGAGGTGCTGATGTGCTGTTGCATGATGACTGAAAGTCCAGTCCAATAAGAGGAAAAGAGCTTTCTGTTAATTTCTTTGAGCTTTCCACTTTTCTTACAGAGGTAACTGTTTGTAGTTCGAGACACAGCTGCAGAAGCCTCTCTCTAGGATGGATTAGGATGGATTAGAATTGATGGGCACCAAGTGAGCAGGGGGCTGCAGAAACCCCCCAGGATCCCAGAGTAATTCCATCACTGTCTTCCAGTGGGGCCCTGATTGCACCAATGCCTCTTCATTGTCCTAATCAGCCTCTCCTCCACCCACAGTCCTTGCTCATCAACCCAGGGATCCTATTTAGGCTCAGACTGGGCCTCTGAGCTCTGGTTTGAGCTATCCTGCAGGACTGGGGTGGTCTGCAGTTTGGCCATGCACTTTCCTGGCAATGAATCCCACTGATCCGGATTCCAGTGCACAGACTGACTTCTGCCCTGGCTCTGGATGTGCCTTGCTGCTGTGGATCTGCCTGAATATGACCTGTGGTGTGACTTCAAACCTGCTTTCTCGCCATGGATTCTCCAGTGATCTGAATTCTCAGCTGACCCTGGCTGTGTTCTGTGGCCTGCCTTGCTTGGGTGTTGTGGATGGGCTCCTGCTTGGTGAAGCCCCAGTCAATCCTTTCAGGTGTGCTGGGCACCTTGGATGCAGAAGATCTCAATGGAGTAGGTGAATTTCCTAAATCATTTGTTTTAGCCATGGAATTGTCCAAGCAGTTTTCAATATGGGTAAGTGCATTAGAGATATGCCTTTACTTTGAGGGTTTCCTCTCTATACTGACAAAAGGGGATTAAGGAATATACTGCTCCTGCACCCCATGCAGACCTTGCTTTGGAGAAGGAGGAGTTGCAGCAGCCTGTTCTCAGCCACCACCTCCTCTGCACACTCCTTAAGCTGGGTGCAGTGCAGGAATTTGGGCCTTGACAGGACCCTGCACTCGCTGAAGCCAGCCTTGGCACAGGGAGTATCAGGTCTGTGACCCTTGCAGATGTCAGTAGTAGATGAATAGGCATGACCAAGACTCTACAGTATGCCAAGTTTGTAAACTCTTTTTGTCAAGAACTATCTTTTCAGTGCATATGGAGCACCTGCCTTTGTGTGGTTTTGGCCATGATTCCAGGTGCTGCTATAATGTAAATACTTACTAGAGTAATATCCAAGCTCCGGCTGCTTTTGTTTTGCTTTTCATAAGCTCACATACCGGAGAGGGCTGGAATTCAGGATTTACCAATAATAGACCTGCTCTAAAGGGGATGCTGTTGTCACTGGCAGTGTGCAAAGGTGGGTGAGGTACGTTAGCAGATAGACATGGTTACTCTTGGGAATAAATAACTAGGATTGCTTCTGTGAATGTCTTGGGAAATGTTTAACTGTTCTGCTTGTTGAAAATACTTGAATTTACATAATCAGTTAAGTTGAAATGATCTCTGAGATAATCGAGTCCAACCTTTGATCAAACACCATTATGTCAACTGGACCATGGCACTGAGTGCCATATCCAGCCTTTTCTTAAAGACCTCCAGGGATGGTGATTCCACCACCCTGCTGGGCAGCCCATCCCAACATTTAATCACCATTTTTGTGAAGAAATTCCTCCTAATGTCCAACCTGAACTTCCTCTGGTGCAGCCTGAGATTACATCCTCTTGTCATGTTATTGGTTGCCTGTTAGAAGAGCCAGACCTTCACCTGGCTACATCCTCCTTTCAGGGAGTTATGGAGAGTGAGAAGGTCCCACCGAGCCTCCTTTTCTCCAGCTAAACACCCCACAGCTCTCTTAGCTGCTCTTTTTAGGATTTGTGATCCTTCACTAGCTCCAGTTGCCCTTCTCTGGACTCGCTCCAGCACCTCCATATCCTTCCTGAACTGAGAGGCCCAGAACTGGACACAGGCCTCAAGGTGTGGCCTCACCAGTGCTGAATACAGGGGACGTGTTGTCCAACTTCCTAGTTCTTGAAAGAGCTGTGGGGTTTGAAAAACTAGTTTTTGTTTCAAAATCTATTTTTTCATGTGGCTTAAATGAGCTATTTCAAGGGGGAAAATTCCTTCAAATCAACCTATTGTGTTTTGAAACAAAACCAGAGCCCTTGCTGTGCAAACAATAGGGACTGCATTGCCAGCATCTCCCTTGCCTCAGCTGCAACAGACCATGCACTTTATGCTGCTTGACTGGAATCCAAACTGTCGTGTCTGAGTGCTCAGGACAAGCTGGTTAAAGTACCCCGAGATCAGAGAACAACGCTGAGGGCTGCAGTCCTCCAGGGAGAGAGATGAATCCTGAGTTTCAGGGTGTCCTGCTGGCTTTGGTAACTGGGAACATGTGGGGGTCGTAGCACTCTTCATTGTGCTCCTTCAGGCACTGCTTGCGCGGCCATCCCAGGTGATGCCAGTCTTTAATTCAGCATCAAACAGACTAATATCTAAATCAGTCATATTTGACAGAGTTGCTTTGTGAGGGAGCCCATTTGTCATGAGCTGCTGCTTTATCTCTCTCTTCCTTTCCTCATTTTCTTCTGTTTCATCTTCCTCTGACTTCTGTTTTATTTTTCCCTCTGGCCAGCCTGCCTAACCTTTATTTTTTGCTTGAAAGTCTTTTGCTGTCTGAAAGCTGAAATTGTGGTGCATATGGGTACTTGATGCAGGCCACCTGCATGCATCCAGGGACTCTACACAGTCCATGAATTGTGTGCTTGACAACCTCAGTTTAAAATGTTCTGCAACCACAAACTGCAGATACGAGTCAGGCTGCTGCCAAGACATGGTGGAAACCCTAAATTGTTGTGATTCCTTTCTGTCCTGTAAATGTTGTTTATTTGCATAAATTCAGAGAAGCCTCCTGGATTGCCTCAAAGCTGCAGCTGTTTCACTGAATTAATCTCAACCATCTCAACTGTTTTGTGCTGCAGTTTTGCCAGCACCCACTGCGGGCACAGCAATTTGTTTTCATATGTTCTTCACAGAGCACATGTAGTAGCACCCAGTGGTGCAAAATGCTACTAGTGGGACAGATCCAAAAATTTTAGATCTTATTAAGCGCTTGGAATTTGGTCTTATGGTAATTTTGTACACAACTTATGCAGTGGAGCTTAAACCTGCAAATACAATGCAAGCAGTAGATAGCCATAATTATGGTGTTAATAAGTGGTATTTTGTAAGTGGTCTCCTGGCAAGATGTCCTGTGTAGGCTGTTATGCAAGCCATTTCTCCTTTATTAATTGTTGCTAATTATGTTTTCACTGTGAATGATCCATTAACTAGCTTAGCATGGCAGAGTTGAACAAGAAAAAAGTATTACATTTGCCCAGAGAACAAACAGAAAAAACCATAATTCTTGGCTGGGTCTCTCACTGCTACTTGCTCTCCTCAGATGTGCTCCTTATCACTCTTTATTGCCTTCCAGGCCTCATGGGCTGTACAGCTTGTAAAAGGAGCATGAGGTGATATCAGCTGTTCCCTTTCTCTAATGCTAGTGATTCAAGGTGTAAATTTTTTATTGAAAGTAAAAAGCAACCTAGCTTTTGCTCTATGTAAAAGCATATTATAATGATGGCCAAGATGTGGTTTGAATACTTTAACCAGTAACAATGGCATCAATCATCCAACTGGAAGGTGGAGTTGCTTTCAAACAAATCTGGATACAGCCTTTCCTCAAGGTACTTATCAAGGAACTGCTGCAGGTTTCTTTTAAAACAAGAACTTATTTTATGGAGCTTGGATACAGTTATTTATCCAGAAAAGCAGTGGCACTAGTGGATAAAAACCTTTAATTGAAGACTGATGTCTGTATAAATACATACAAGAGACAGGCCTAATCTGATTGGGTTTCAACATCCTAATAGTATTCCAAAATAGTTACTGAGTAAAACAGACTCTAGAAACAAATATGACTATATGTTTAGATAATCCCCATCTTTGTCTACTGAACAGTTTAAATAATTAAGAGGGAGCCCAAAGGGAATATGGATTTTTGAAGATGCTTTTTTGTAAAGCAAGAATATACAACATATTGTCCTCAAATCCAAGGCTCAGAGAACAAGTGGGTCTTCAAAAACATGTCATGGTAAAAAGACCATGAGGAAAAGATCAGGGTGTTAACCAAGCCATTACAAACAAGAGGTGAAAAGAGACAGTCTGCAGTTCAGTTTAGGAATAGAACTGGGAAAAGAGCAGCCAGCCTGAGATGATTGAAGACTGTCAGCACTGTCACAGTAGCACACAGGGGCTGTCAGCACTGTCACACTAGCACCTGATGAACAACACAGGAATTGGAAAACATCTGCAAGAGCAGCCCCCTCACTGCCAGCGTGTGCTGATGCTCCACAGGAAGGACTCTCTTGAAACATCTACGGAGAGCACAGGGAAAGTGGGCAGTGTGAAGAATGTCTGGGAAAGCATGAACAGAATTCCAGTGTCGTGCTGCTCTGGGGAGGAATTACAGACCCTCCCAGTGCACCTGGAGCAGCTCTGGCACTGTACCACTCCTTGACTCAGGTGTATTTCTGCAAGAGGAGAAAGGATCTTGGTTATTGCAAATACCTACTGCTATGATGCTTGTGGTTTTCTTCCTTTATCCTGCTATATTTTATTCCCTTTGGTTAAACTTATTTATGTACTTTGCTCTTTTCTTGTTGTTCTGTTTTAAATTCCCAGTTAAACCCTCCAACTTGCTTAACTAAAGGCTAAAGACAGCAGATCTTAGGGATTGGTCAAAAATTGTCAAAATTCTTACAGATTCAAGAGGTGTGTCATGTGTAAATATACAACTGCTTCTCCATTGGGGTGTCACTCATGGCCACAGGGCAGGTGCTCCCCTACAAGGGCGTAGGCAAGCAGAGGGTATCCAGACTTCTCCTTTGTCCTCCAGTCTGCAGGGAGAGCTGGACATAAACTCTGTGGACTGACTCTTAATCCGGAAATCCGGAGGAATTGTTGTGTGTATTTTAAATGGCCTTTAGGTGAAGCTGCTTGGAATGATATATTCAAGATGGGAAAATACTGGGAAAGCTGATTGTGAGCAAAGCTCTTCCACAATGATGCAGAGAAAACTGTTCTCTGCTAAGACAAAGAATCTTTCACTTGTGAAGGTGATTCCAAAAGCAGGAAGAACTAAGGACATGGAGAGTCACTTTCCATCCAGTTGTCAGGATCAGCTTGGTAGTGATCAGTCCCCTCCACATCATCTCCTACCTGTGTCTATTCAGTGTACAAACATAAACTTCCAGGCTGACTGGGACTGTAACTCTGAATAGTGGGGCACAATCAGACCATGGCAAGATGTGTGGTGCATTTGTGCCGAGCTGATTTTGGCCTCTGGATCAGAAATAAATGGTCTGTTATTGCAAGTATTGTTCATTGAATATAGATGTACGAGCCTAGCTCCAAAGATTACAGTTTGCTGGAGCATACTGGTTTGGAAGAGATTAGATTAACTATAGAGTGATTTTTAAAGGGTATTTTTCCTTTAAGCATGACAAGGGTGTTGAAATGATTGATAACCATTTTAATATAACTGGAGTCTGAGAAAGAACTGGGTGGATAAATGCCATTTAAGATAAAGGTTTCAGTGAGATTTGCTTTCAAATACCTTGAAATGTATAATTTTTCACAGAATCACTTTTTGAGCAGCTGTTCCAGCTGGATGGTGAATCCTAAATAGCTGCTTTCCTACCCTTCCTGCACAGTAGCACATCCTGCAGCCAAACCAGGGTTGCACTTGTGCAACTTGTGCATTGCATCTTGCATGTCTGTGCCCTACACTGCAGCTTGTTTTAGCAAGAGAATACACTACACTGCTCTGGCCAGAAGATGGCAATGAGAAATGAGGTTTTACACTTTATTTTTTTTAATCAATTATTGTACTGTGATGCTTCAAGCTGATCGCAGTTAATATGTCAAAACTTTCCAGGCAGATTTTTTTTGAATAATTAAAAAACTCCAGCTTCACCTCTACACAGACGAGCTGTGTCTGAGGACATCCAGCAGGAGGGAATGTAGGTGGCAGTTTAAAATCAATTTTCCCTTAATTGATCTTTCATATCTGGTTTCCATGGACTGCACAGTGGTTGTAAAGACCAAAAACGTTTGGCAGCTGTGTTTTAAGGACTTTGGGAAGACCAGATGGCTGAAGATTCACTTGAGCACTGGGGCACAAGGTAGCTACTCCCTTGGGGATTCAGCTGATGGGTTTTTAACAATGTAGGGGAGATTTGTTAGATTGTGATGATTTCTAAAGTAGGAATGTAGTTTTAACACAAGGTTCACTGCCAGAGATTCCTCAGCACCAGTGAAAATGAAGCTGTGTAGTTGCCCTTCAGGAGCTGGAGGCACAGGAGAATTATTACTCACCTGTTCCAGGGACATGAGGGTGTTGTTCCTGGTATGGCACTGAACCTGGTGTGGGCAGCTCTGACTCCATCACGAGATGTATCCCCCAGAGCACTTTGTGCTGCTTCTTTCGGTTTTACTCTCACCTCTAGAAAGACCTTGGTTCTTCATACAAGATAAGAACTTTGTGGGAATCTTCAAAAGATGATGTTTCCCATGAAACTCTTGCTATTGTTTTTATTATGCTGACTCCTAATACCCATCAGAAGGAGCAGAGTGGAGTTGGCAGAGGCAAACTCACAGTGGTAGAAGAGGAAATTTCTCTCCTCCTTTTAGTAGTTCCATGATTGACTGCAAAGCTGTGTACCCAAAAGCAGATGGGTTTTACTACTGGGGAATAACTTAGAACTGAGCAGTTCTTCTGACCTGAGTGAATAATCAGTTCTTTCAAACTTCCCCTCCAACAGAAACAAAGATAGTAAAGTGTTTGCAAACTTTGCAGTCTCCTTTGCTGATCCCCAGAAAGTGAGATGTGTTTCCAGGAGGAAAATGGACAGCAGGAGAATATTGACAAGATCAGACTAGAAGAGAACCCAAACCACAAAGGGGAGAAGGTCAGAAGTCAGTGTAAAAGCCAGGCTGAGAGCTTGCCTTATTGCCTGATCTTGTTGATTCCCTCAGGTGACCTCTTGAGACAGGAGCTCATACCCCACCATTTCACAGTCCCACTGAGGTTATTTTACCTGCACAAATTGACTTTGGCTCCTGGGCCTGCTACTCTGCATCTCCTTTTTGGAGTAGGACAGCATTTGAGGCTCTCCCTGTAGGGTAAGGGAGCAGGTTTGTGGTGTGTTGTGCACCATGATGGCAATTTATGTGCAAGTGATTAATTTTAGCTTCCTTGTTTGCTCTCAGTTCAGCAGTTATAATGAAGACTCTCCAGTGTCCTCTGCTGTTCTTTAACAACTCAACCAGACCTAGTGTCAACAAGGAAGCAGCTAATCAAAGGCTGCTGGCGTAAATGATCAGACCCAGAATAACACTATTAATGCACACACCTCCAGAGGTGCCCCATGCCCACTCTGTTTGCCTTTCTTGGTTTTGCATTAACCTGGCACTGCCATCCTCTTCCCCTGTGTGCTGATGATCACAACTCTATCATTTTATGGGACTGCAAGTATCTGAGCGCATCATTTTCTCTGCTTGCTCTCGCTTGCCAGGGCTGAGAATCAGATTTCTTTAGGGACAGTCTGCAGAGGTTATGTCCCCAGTGGTAAAACTTTGGTTAAATAGCCCAAAATGGTTGGTTTGTTTCATGGGACAGAGTCTGACATCCTAATTCATGCTTGGGGAGGGTTGACTGCAGTGGTATATGGCAGGATGCACCATGAATGCATTCATTCTCCCGTGCCACTTCAGGCTGAATTCTGATTTTTTGGAATGACTCTGTCCCTCAGTGATTGGTCAGTGCTGGGATTACAGGAGCAGATCTGTGGAGCCAACACAATCATTGTGGTGAAGGCTCAGCCAGCAGGATGATGGATGCAAGGCAGAGGCTGAATATCTGCTGTGATACCTGGGCCATCTGCCAGAGGCAAGGATGACCATTCATCCTCTCCTGCCTGTTCCCAGGCACCAGGGACTCCGTTGTGGGAATGGGGATAACAGCTGAATATGAAGGTACAATCAGGAGCTCTGTGTTTTAAGGTGTATATTCAAGATTGCCCTTCTGTGCAGACCGGGCTTGTCCCTGATTTTTGACCTTGGCACGTTTCAGCCGTAGGCTGTGTGGTGGTGGGCTCTTACTTTCCTACCTTATTTAAGACTACAGTGAAGAGGCAAATCTGACCAGGGAATTCTCTGCTAAGGAGAAGTGAGCAAAACCAGACACAACTGCAAAATGCTGCAAACACAGGTTCATTGATCGAAAAATACCACAGAAAGGTAAAAGAGTACCATTTCTGTCTTCTCATTTTCCCATTTTTTTCACTGTTTTTATCTGTTTTTCTCTAGTTTCTGCTTCTTTACTGTTTCTATGCCTCATTCCAGCCTTTCCCGTGCAAACGTATTTTGGTAGGAGGTGTACAGACTCCACTGGACTGACATGAGTCCCAGACCAGCACGGTACTTGCTAAGAAGTCTGCTTGAAGCTAACTCTGCAAAAGTGAGTCTCAGCTATACAGGACATGTCAGAAAACCACCATGGGTGGATGCTTTCTTCAAGTTTTTTTTGACAGAAGAGAGGTGCCAAGCAATCAAAACCTGTTTACACTGTGGCAAGTAATAAATTGAGGCTCTGATATTTTAAGCAGTGGGTTGTGTAACATTCATAAAGGAAGAATAGGAGTTCTGCCAGCCATGCTGGTTATTCATCATCTTCTCCATCAGTTTAGCCAGTCTCAAGTATTCAGGTTGTTCCTTCCTTCTTTTTATTTCTCAGTAAGCATTACTTTATTTTCTAGGGAGCACAGAAATAAGAATAGAGAATGAGCATAATGATGACAAATGGTTGCTTTGGCCTTCTCTGTGAAGACTGTGATAACCTTGGTCTGGTCTTTGTGTGTTCCTTCTGCCTTGCCATATGAGTTCACCGAGGTGGCCCTAGACTGGCAGACCTCCAAACCGGCGTGTGTCTGACATTGTTCAGTGGGAACACTCTGTGCAGACCCAGGCACGCTCCTCTCCTTGGCATCAGAGGAAAGAAAACAAAAGACCTTGGTTCCAAGTTTGTTGGCTTTATCAGCACACATGGTTGCCTCCTCTGTCTTTCAAAAGCTGTTTCAACCCCAAGACCAGATCATTGGTACTATCTGGCAAATCCCTCTTCACTTGCCAGCCATAGACAATTGGCTTCCTTGGAGCTGATGAGTAATGCTTCCCCAGTGCAGGCTGGTTATGAGCACGGAGAAAGAGCTGAACATCCATAAATCACTAATTATTGTCTCTTTGTCCACCTCCTTGCTCAGCTTAAGCAGAGTTTTTGTGCAAAACTGATTCTTCCAGGGCCTTTGTCTGTGGGCAGCTTGATCTTCCAAATGAGAGAAGATGTAATGGATACTACTGACTTTGAGAAGAGTTCCAGTTCAGGCATAAAATGTATCACAAATATGTTCTACTTCAAAGCCTTTGACACAAAAATTCTTAGTTTTCCTTGTCCAGTGGTTTGGTTTTTATTTTTTTTCCAAAAAGAAAGCAAAGGTTTTAANTTTTTTTTTTTTTTTTTCCAAAAAGAAAACAAAGGTTATAATGTCAGTGCCCAACATGACAGAATCACCTGTTTTCAGCTTAGCTTTAGGGAGAATCAGTCAAACTGTAATGGTAAAAATTTTTATTATCAGATTTCTTAGGTTTCTGCAAGGGGTGAATTACAATGGAATTGCAGAATGATGCAGTCTGAGGAGGGGCTTGCATCCATGATTAGCTAGTGCCTGTTAGAAACAGTCTGAGAGGAGAGGCTTCCAATTGTACAGAATTTTTCCTGTGTTGAACTTACTGGTTGGATGACCAGCTGGGAAGTATCGAGTTGAAGGTAAGCATCTGGTGCCTCTGATCTGTGTTAATGGGGGATAGCAAGAGACAAACTATTATTCCACTCATATTAAACATTAAACATGAAAGAGTTGCATTAAAATGCCCTAGGAAAAAGGAATTACTTGTGTCTTTTTGATCAGTGGGTGATTCTTCTAGATTTGACACTGGCATGTGTCTGACTTGGTGCACCCAGCTATATTTTTGAACAGCAGTAGGAGTTAAATTATCCTTTCAAAAGGGAATGAACACACAGCTGGGGTTAATACAGAAACATCAACAAATGGCTGTGCTTTGAGTTGCCTGGGGAATAGCTGCAATTTCTAGATTCTGCTCCCAAATGCATTTGGATGAAGGCAGAAAGTGTAAGGATAAAAGCGAAAATCCATAGTCCTATCTTATAGGGGAAAAAGGAAAGTGGTGGATCATGCTCCAGCTAGTGTTGGCTAGTCTAAGGCACGTGAGTGCTGACCGATTTTTACTTGCAGGTAGATAGTACATGAAGAGATGGCTGATCAGATGTGAATTTAGAATCATTGAAATACTGAAAATCTGAAGGTAGAAAGAGACATACAGAGGTTTTCTGCTCCAAATTTCAGCTCAAAGAGGTAACTACAAAGTTGAATTGCATTGCTCAGGGCCTTGTCCAGCCACCTGCTGACTATGTCCAAGGATGTGCATCAACTACCCTAATCCTTGCTTTTATTGTGAGGAATTTTGTCTTTATCTAAAAGTGTATGTATCCTTAGTTGTCTCTGCTTAGCATAAAGAGAATGAAAAGACAAAGGCCAACATAAATATCTCTGAGGGCTTCCTAAAAGGAATTCGAAACCCCTCAGGAAAGAAAAGACCAATATGCAAATGTTGATGCTCAGGAGATGAGCTTCAGCTTCAGGGCAAATAAGAATCAAAGGGAAAGATGTCCCTCCCTTGTAGCTAAATAAAAAGATACCTTAAGAAACCAAGAAAACTAAAGTAAAATGATCAAATGCCTCTCACCATTCAGTGCTGTTTTTCCTCCATGAGCATTACTTAGCTCCTTGCTTCCCTGTCCCTTGGTTTCCTGTTGCCTTAGAGTGAGAGAAGAGAGGTCTTAGGGAAGCACTCGAATTCCATTCTCCACTTCAGGGCCTGCCAGGGAAGGCAATGGGCTTCCAGCTGCCCTGGACAAGCCTGGTTTGCCGACCCCGTGGGCTAGTGGCCAGTACATTTTCTTTGTTTGTTGTAGCCTCCGTTGGGATGCAAAAAGAGTGCCAGCCAAGGATTTCATTAATTCCACCATCAGTAGGTCTGAATTCATTGCCACTAATACAATGCCTTTTTTCTATGTGCTGTGCCAGGGGTATTTTTTTTTGACACCATGTGCGACCTCCTGTTATTTCTCAACAAATGTTGGCAGGCACAGCACAGCTGGCAGAGCAAAGCAGCACAGTGTGTCACAAACTGCTGAGTGCATCCATGCTGAAATGAACAGCCAATTCCAGAGTGCGCTGAAAATTAAATCAATAAGAAAGAAAAACATGCCACTATTGCTCCCCTGTACTCCAGCTTTGCTGCTTCCCATTGCACATGTTAATTCTTCTGACTTGGACTCAAGCAATAGCCAGAAAAAGGTTATCTCAGAGTTCTATTTTTATATCTGTTCTATCCTTCTAAAACTTCCCCAGACTTCTGCAAAACAGGTATTTCTAAACTATTCACAAGCAACTTAGCAATTAATTCCTTCTCTGAGCTAATATTCACACTCTGCTTTTTGATTTTACAGGAGGCCTTGACCTGTTCAGATAATGTATTACAAATCATAATTGTAGTAAATGTTCATTTTTTCCAACAGTGGATAACCCACTTTTCCCATCTTCGTTTCTTCTTTTCATCTTCTGTGCCTCTCCTGTGTTGCAGTGTGTGTGTGTTGCCATGGAAGAGGAGAGCAGGGTGAAGTGCTGTGGTCAGTTGTAGGCAGCTTGAGCTTCGCTGGTGACAGAAGAAGCTGCGATGGCTTAAACTGCTCAGGTGCAGGACAGAGGACTAGGTAGTGTTGCAGAACATGACTGTTGGGGATACTGGGCTTGCTTCTTTATTAATAAATCACTTTCAAGTGCTAAGGAGCAGCTGTGCCATGCTTGGAACTTGCCCTGCCCCAGCCATCCTGCAGCCAGCCCCAGCCTCTCTGTTTGCCTCTGCTCATCTCCCCTCTCTGCTCAAGCTGCACAAGAGAGCTCAGACCCTGCTGTCAGGCCAGGGCTCAGGCTGCTGGGGGTCACCCAACCCCAAAGCTCTTCTGCTCAGGGTGGTTCATGGATTCAGCCCTGTCCCTCGGGGTGGGTACCACACAAACACATCTGGGCTCCTGTCATACGACAGGCTTTTATTGGGCAGCTGTCACGGCACATTTAATTTGACCAGTCTTAGGACAACCATGTTGGGAGGCAAGTGTTCCTGGAGCAGGTTTCTGCTGGGACACCCTCTGCAATCTGTCAGAGCCATGTGTATAATTTTGTGTGCTCAGTATGGCACACTGGACTGGAGAGTAGGGAGGGTATGTTCCCTGCCAACAGGCCTCTCAAGATGGCAAGTCAAAAAGAAACAGCTTCAATACAACTATCCTGCAAGCCTGGTTCTTCAGTGGATTGTCATTTTTTTGGCACCAAGGAGAGCATTTTAAGCTGATGAGAAAATGCAATAGACTGATTTACTTGGATGCTTTCAATGTTTCTTTGACTTTAGCCAGGGGAGCCCAAAGCGGGGGGGTAGAGAAAACCAAAATATAATGGTGCACAAGGCTCGTTTGTATGCACTGGGGCTTGCAGACACTCACTGAACTCGTACCTGCCTGTGGGCCAAGTGGAAAAGGAGGGCAGGCAGAGGGAATTTTTGCTCTTGCTCAGATTAACAACCACTGTCATCAGCCCCAGGTGAGGCCACGCAGCTTGGAAAAGTTGAGAAAAGTGTGTGTAGCTTATACCTGCTCTCTCTGCAGTCACACTGTCTTGCAGAATTTCCAATTGTTGTTGGGCCTCAGGCTCACCCTCCTCTTCCTGCCCACGGGGATGGCTCTGCGGAGCTGGGCCCCCCAGCTGGCACTGATGAGATAAATTGTCCTGCAAGCAGGAAGATAAACCTTAAGTCTAAAAGGATAGAAATAAACCCATTTCTTATCTTTTCATGAGCAAATCTTGCTTTTCTCTCTGCTAAAGAGCCCATTCCAGAACAAAGCAAAAGGTAAGCAGAGATCCTAAGTTAGGTGTCCCAGGGCAGAGATATGTTGTCAGCAGGAGCATCCTGTACTTCTCCTGTAGAGGCATCTCATTCCTATTCTATTTTCTCAAATTGGCTGGTCCCTTGTCTCCTTGGTGTCCCTTTAAAGACTGCAGAAGGGGTCTGTAAGCCACTTGGGTGACACTAACTGTTCCTCTGGCTGAGGTGTTTTGACGGCAGAGGATGGGACAGGCAGAAATGAGGACATGAGGATGAACAAGTCCTGACAAAGATGCAGTGGTAATGGTGTCTCTTAGAAATGATGAAGTGTGACCCATCATTGTGGCCCCAGGGCTGGCACCAAACCTTGGACAGCAGAAAGCCAAAGAGAACTGCAGCTGAAGTTCACAGGAGAATGGTGAGAGTGACTCAGTCCCTGGTAGCCGCTGCTGCAGCTGCGCATGAGCCCGTGCATTTGCAGTTGTTATTCGCTTAGAAAAAGCCAAGTCCTGGAAGACTTTAACTTTCAATTTGCAGTGCATTGAGGGAACTCATGTCCCTGTTGTGATGGGGAGCCCAGTGTTGCATCTCTGGAGCAGTGACACACAGCATGGCTGTTTCTGTGGCAGCTCCTGGACCTTCATTATAGCACAGAAACCTGGATCAGCCTTTGGATAAGGGCTGACTGGTCTCGTGTTCCATCATGCTGCTGCCTCTAATTATACTCAGTCCTATCTGATTAAATGAGACTGGAATTTACTGGCTACTCCTTTTCTCTGCTGCCTGTGCCATTAATATCCAGGGCCCAAACTCAAAAGCACCTGCTTTTGCAGCCCTTTCATGTTTCTGCTCACATCTTCTGGAGAAGTAGTCCAAAAGTTGGGTGTTGGCAACTTCTCCCTTCTTGGATGATATAGTAAAAATATCTGGAAGCGCTTCAGCTTTCTGGAGTTGTGGTACTGCTAGTCTTCCCTCTATGAATTCTGGATTAAATTAGGACTTGCTTTGCAGGAAAATTTAGGTAATGTCTGCCTGTATTCACAGCTCAGTCATTTATTTGGGTGTAGCCCAGTAGTCTCAATAGCCTGTGATTTACTGCCACCAGTGAAATGAAACAGAATCACTTTCTCTGATTTATATCCTCCATTGTAGTTAAATATTTACACAGTATCAAGATCTTAGTAATTGAATGGCTTACAGATAGGCAGCAAATGTTTATATACCTCTGGAATGGCCAAAGGGCCATTGAGGTAATGATATTTCATTTTGATAAAAGGTCTTTTACTAAGAAGAAACTTAAAGCTCTCTCAGCTCCATTTTATTCTCGGGGTCGGACTTAGTCATGCTGATTTCAGTGGGTTACTGCAATTCTTACAGATCGTAAAAATGACACAGTTCAGAAAACAACTTTTGTTGAAATGAAGCAGTTGTAGTGGATGAACACGGCATCTTTCACCCAGCAGTGTTGTTGATTTCTTCAGGCAAGAAGGCAAGAAAAATTACCAGGCTAATATCACTCTCTGAAGGAAACTGCAGCTGGCAGGTTTGAACAATACCTACCAGTATTAAATCGGTGTTTCTCCATTCACTTGCAGAAAGGTATCACTAAATATTTCATTACCCATAGGTAAACAAATTAGCCCTGTTTCCTGAAGCAAGAAGGGATCCTGTCATTCCTACTTGTTCTGTTTGATTCTATCTCCAGGTGAGGGAACTGGAATTCAAAGTAGGTGCAACAGTTACAGCTGAGCTTGAATATTGCTGGGCTGATCTTTGCTTTACAGTAATATTCAAATCTTGGGAATGAGCTGACCTGAATTACACTGTCGGTGAAGACTTTGTCTAGACTTGGACAAGAATGTGTATTTCTTAGAAAGAGAAGTTGCTTGTGTCTTGGAAATGTGTGGTTTTATAAACAAAAGAGATGTCAACTTTTCTTAAAACCAGAGTCTGCATAGAGGCTTTCCATCACCATAGATTTTCCTTTTTTTCTTCATTGACATTGTCAGATAATTTTGAGCTCCTGGATTTCAAATTGAACTAGATGAGCAAAAAGTAGGAGAGCAGAAGAAAGATGCTTCTTACTATATTCTGTCTCCTGATTACTGAAAATCATTTTAGCAGCTATCTTTCATGTAATTCCAGAGTGGATGTTGGAGAATAAACAGAAAAAAAAAAAATTAGGTCCTACTTTTACAGGTAACTTGGAAAAACCCTTTAGAATGAGCGAGGCTGTTGGGGATCCTAGTCTAGGGGAAGGAGAAAAAAAATTGACTACAGAGTGATTAACATTTTTGGTATGATCCCCTATATAATGGAGACCATATTCCTACCTGGATAGTCTAAATAATCCTATAACATAAAGTGATGATTATTTTAATTCTATGGTAACAAATATTTCTGTAGAATCAAGCTTAAGACCTGGAGCTTGATACTCAAACATGGAATGCTTTGGAGGTTACAAAGGATGCTCTTCTCAAAGGTCACAGGGATTTCTTGGTGTCTCTGTCCCAGCTGGGAGGCAGTTGATAATCTCTTTGTTCTATATCTAGGATAAACTGCAGTTCACAACATTGGTAAGGAGAGTTTTCCAGTAGACATTTCCTCTACATGCAGTGATATGGAGCAGGATACTCTGAAATGACCCTGCCTGATACCCAGCTGCCTCACAGCCTGGGCATTGTTTGTACCTCGAAAGTGTCACTTATGTTTACCAAGGATGTAGCCCCGTGAACGTGGTATCTCTCCCTGCTTCCTTGCCCCCAGTCGTTTCACCAGGTCAGGATTACCTCGAGATCAAAGCAAGCTCATTTTTCTAACCAGTGCCATCGCACGTGGCGGGTCCTTCGAGCACCGGTAGCTGCTGGTAACGGGACAGGGCTGTCCAGCTGTCGCAGCACGTTTGGGTGGGATATCGCGGCTCTCTCTGGTGGAGCCCCTTGCTCGCCCTGCTGCTCTCGCACGCGGGGCCCGCAGCGCTTGCGGCGCCGAGCGGCGCGGCCGTTTCAGCACCTTGGCCAGGGCCGGCGGCCGCGGCTGCGGCGGGTCCCGCCGGGAGGCGGCAGGGGCTCGGTGGGCTCTGAGACCCCCAGATGAGACAGCCCGGGGCCACAGCCCCGCAGCGGGAATCAGCATCGCCCCACACCGCTGGGTGCTACTGCGCTGCTGCGGCCTCGGCTGCGCGGCTGCTGCTCGCGCGGCACAGCTGGGACATTAAGGGCACATCTGGGACACCGACAGCACGCGTGCGTTCTCCAGTGTGCTGTTAGGGCCCCGTTCTGCACCGCTGGAAGCTGGCTTCGATTACACTGTTTGTGCGTTCTCCAGTGTGCTGTTAGGGCCCCGTTCTGCACCGCTGGAAGCTGGCTTCGATTACACTGTTTGTGCGTTCTCCAGTGTGCTGTTAGGGCCCCGTTCTGCACCGCTGGAAGCTGGCTTCGAGTACACTGCTTGTGCCCCTGAAAGCATCACACAGCTCCCAGTTCCTGACCCTGCGTTCTGTGATCACTAACGGGGAATAATGTCATGGTGGAAGATGTTATACATGCAAACACTGTTCAGCAAATGAATATTTAGAGTGATCTTTGACTAGTAACAGCTTCAGAGGCAGCAGTAGTTGGGAGTTTCAGCTAACCATACCAGTACTACAGTCACACTTCGAGTGGGATTTTTTAAAATAAATTATGGAAAATGGGACCTCAGACCTCCCAGCTCTTCATGCTCATACTGATTTTTAGAATCTGTTCCTTGTGAACTATTATTATACTGATTTCCTTGGGCTGCACTGCATTTATGTATTCAGCCTTGAAATAACTCAGTGATGCACAACTAATGAAGCAGAGGAATGACTGGAGAGATGGCATTTTAGGTGAATCACAGCTCATTCCTCGAATTATTTATAGACTGCTCTCTCTTTATGACAGGGTGTCAGCTACCCGGCAACAGGCCAGGGTGTTTATGAATTATCTCATAAACTTAGTATGGCTTCAAGATGAGGGCAAAAGAGATTAAGGAAGGCTCACTTAGCTTATTGTTTATGAAAATATACAATCTCCATTCCAATGAAAAATCTCTCTGGTCCCAGCTGGTGCATGTTTACCAGTGAACCTCTCCATGATCAGAAGGGAATGTTAATAAATAACACAGCTTTTCTTTGTTGTCAAGTAGAGCTGAGTAGAGGTTTGAATTCTTTAATCAGGCTTTTCTCTCTCATCTCCAGTCTCTTTATGTGACACCTCAGTGCCATTTTGCAATTCATCGTTTCAGAGTCAAAATCAGGAGTACTCAGAGTACTATAATGAATCGGGTTGTCCTGGATGAGGATGTTCAGCTGCCTAGGAAGGTGTAAGTCTATTAAGTGAGAGTGCCAGATGCTGCAAAACCAACAGACAAAAAGCACAATATTTCCCTCTGTCCGTGCTGCTTTGTAGCATGGCATCTATTCCTGAGTCAAAGCAATATTGGATCATTGCAATACACTGTGCTGAAATGAGCATACCTGTGGCTGTCAATATATTTAGGTCTGGTATCATAAAAACACAGCATGTCCTTGTGTGGACACTTGTGACCGCAGGAAATAAAGGTCCCTTTCCATCCCCTGGGGAGATGTGCAGGTGCCAGGTGGATGCTGTGCCATGTGAGCAATAGCTGCATCGTGTAATGGGTGCTAAAGTGGGCAGAAATAATTGCACCAATTGGATGTTAATTTTTATTAAACATAACTTAGTGACACTGGTAAAATTGACATTTACATATAATCATGGCCTTTTTAAACCACAAAAATCATGAACATCAACATATTAAGTGTTAAATTAACTTCCATTTCTGTTAGTGTACCTTTCTAGAAACAGGGATTATTTTAAACTATGCAGCTGCACATGTTACATTCACATAATAAAGCAAACTTCAAATAAAAAAATAAATTATGTTAATACAAGATGAATATTTACAGAGAAGGAAGTTCACTGCTACTCAAAGAACCACCCAGGGCCCCATGGCCATTCAAGTCATAGCTCCCCATCCTGGAGTTTTATGGGCCTGGGACTGATTCTTGGCAAGAAGGAACTTCTCAGAGTTTGCAGCAGCAAGAATTGTGTTTTCTTGTTAAATAGCTATGAGCTGGTGCAGTGGTGAAATCCATAGAATCCAAAGCACAGAAATTAACTGTAATACCAGAGGCAGTATCAGAACTCAGAACTTTTGCCTCCTGGCCCTCTTTTCTAGATGCCTGATGTTTTTTGAACCTAGAAATACAGTACCAGGCTGAAACTTGTCTCTGCTATCTCCTGGCTACCTAGTTGTGATGGCTGTGTGAAGAACTGGATTTTGTTTCCACATTTTGCTTTCACTGTCATTGATCTCTAGCTATCTCTGGGGCACAGGAATGTATCAAGGGCTTCCCTGGGCTTTACCTCGCACATTCCACGAGCAGCAGGGTGGCTTTGACTGTCCTTCCCCCACTGGGAATGGATACAAAAGGACAAACAGGGAGGATCAGGCACAAAACAAGACTGAACACCCATTTCAAACCTCCATCTAGGCTTTGTACAGGCAAGACCTTCTCCCCCACATCTTTGCAGGCCAAAGAACTGCATCACATTAATGCAGCTTCACTGCTTCCAAGCCCAAGGAAATCATGGGCACACAGCAAGTTCAGTGAACGTATCGACCCAGCACCAGCCCAGTCAGTAACTGCCCTCACACCCCACCACATGACAGTAATCTGCCATGAGATGTCTTCAGCCTCTTACTCATTTTCCAAATCTATTGTACCTGTAGGAAGGCAGGATTTTCAGAGGAACCAGGCAGTTTAGAGTGAGGTATGCTGAGCAATGGCTTTCTTTTGGCAATAGGAGCAATATTTATCTAAAGGAATGGTTTGGTCACTGGGCTGACTTGCTTGCTGTGAGTTGGTGTTAGACACAGCTCGTTTCTATTATTCTTCATGTAACTCAGGAATACTGCTTCAGATGGTGGTGTCAGGGTAATAAAATGCTTTGGGGATTTTCCTGTTTCTTTTCCAGCATGCTCCCTCTGCTCCAGTGCCCAGCAGCATCTTTACCACAGAGAACTTTGCTCAAGCAGTTGCCTACACCAGAATTTTAAGTTTGCATGTACAGGTCAGGAGCACCCATCAGTTGACAGGAGCAGCACCATGGGATCCTCTACTCAAATGAACTCCAGTAAAGTCAGGCTCAGAAAAAATCTCTCCAATGGGACTCAGCTCCTTCATACAGAGTAAAATTCAGGAACCCACAGGAAAAGAAGAAGATTCATTCAGGTAAATTATTCCCTCATATTCATAATTTATTTGCTATG
Source organism: Callaeas wilsoni (assembly GCA_013398955.1). NCBI lineage: Eukaryota > Metazoa > Chordata > Aves > Passeriformes > Callaeidae > Callaeas > Callaeas wilsoni. Next base: position 6,013 of record VWPU01001373.1, on the reverse strand, counting down.
GGACAAAGGAACAGTCACCCCTGTACAAAGGCTCAAGCATCAGTTTGTTCCTACTGAAACCCTATTTCAGGATTGTACCAAAGATCTGACACTTTTGTTCTGGCTCTCTGCAGGAGAAGTTCTCACATGCAGTGATATAAAAATGTGGAAAGGAAATGTCAGGCAGATGGAAAGCTTTTCTCTCTCTTCAGAGAAAAAAACCCTGATTTAAGATGTGTTGGTAGGACAAAAGTACTTATTAGTGCTGCTGACTCCATAGCATTGAAATTCATATGAAACAGCATTCTACAGTGTTAGAAAACATAGACAGATGTTTCTCTACTTCTGTTTTACAGCTGCTTCGAGAGATGTGGCATCTACAGCTGTGTTGGGTGTAGTCCTCTGGCCACACTGTCTACTCCCAGCTTGCTGTGCATCCCCCACACCAAGGGTTCCCATCACACACTCAGGTTAAGTTCAGGCATTTTCTACACTACCACGCACACCAAGAAATACTCCAGTGACAGGAGTATTTTCTTCAATGCTCTCTTATACAGTGGGGTAAGGGGAGAAAAATAGAAAAGAAATGCACTGAGAAAAAAATGAGTTGTTTGTAGGACAGGATTTTCCTTCTGCTTTCACTGAAAAGTAGAAAAGTGCTACAGAAACAGTGGTCCTATCTGACCAGCCTTCATCAATTTGCCACCATTCTATGGACTACAACAAGCCCCCCAAACAAATACTTGTATTTATTCCATGAGCATTGTTTGGTTTGGGTTTTTTGGGTTTTACTGAGGTTTTTTGTCGTTTTCTTTTGCAGTGTGGGTTTGTGGTGTTTTTTAGTTTGGTTGGCTTTTTAATCAAGTGAAATAATGCCTACAATCAATGCTTTCAAATTGTCTATTCTGGAAGTCTGCCACAGTTACTTCAAAGTAACTATCCAGAAATACAGTTTATTTAGAAGTCCTTTGGGAAATCATTACTGTTCCTGATGGAGTGTCTCCAATATTGCAATTCTAAGGCACAACAGGCTATTAGGAGATATTTTTATCCTCTAAAAATAGAGGAATATCCAGTTTTCTATAGGAAAATAAGCCACTGGAAGAAAATCCTCAAATTTTGGTTATTTTTACTTAAGTCCTTCCTCAATGTCACTGGCCCCATTCTGAAAGCAAGAATAACCAAGTCAATCTATTTTGAATACTTCAGCATCAAACTACTGTAGAACAGAAGACAAAGGTAACAGAAGACAGTACTGGTGAGCTTCCTTCATGTCCATTGACTTCACATCATTCTATCATTCATACCATTAGTAGCTTTACTAAAAGTCAAATCCTGTGCAGTGCTAGAGCAGCTTCTCTCAGAGAGTTTTAAAGCATTCTCAAAGTAGTGCTGGCCTTACCCTCAGCCCATCACAGTCCAGCAGAGACACAGAGAGGCAGGAGCTGGCATTGAAGGCTGTGGTTCCCAAAGACCCACTCCAACCCCTAAGTGATACTGCCTCCCCAAATGTAAACTCCCTTTATTGACAAAATACCTTTAAAACATATTAGTAAACACATCAGTCTCTTAATCACACCTTAGGAAAGTCCCCTGAACTTGCCAAATAATTTGTAACTAAGCAGCCTCCAGGCATTAAAAGTAAATCCTGTTTTTATTTTGAGGCATTACTAAAGAATGTGACAGCAGCATGGAACTGCAGGTAGGTCAGCCTTGTGCAGCACATAAGGCAACCGTGGGTACTTGTTAAATCCAAGGCAATCTGTGTAGTCAAGAGAGACACAAATCACCTAGAAACTGCTGATCCTCAGCCTCCAACCTATGCCTCCTTTGTTATCTGTGGTATCTGTGAGAGAGGTGTATTCCCAAAGTGCTTTCCAGTTTGGTGCATGTGAAAGTGATCATCAAAGCTGAAAGCCCTCCATCCTGGAAACTACCAGTAACAAGGAAGAGCTGATGATAAAAACCCAGGGAACAAGTAAAAAGAGGTATCCCCACACAGGCACAAGAGAAAGGAATCCAGTTTGAACATCTGGGGCAGATAATTGTCCAAGTGCAATCTGGAGTCACATCTGTGAAGGGAATGAGGAGTGGGTTAGTGACAGAGTAGCATTTAAAGAAGCCCAAAAGGGCCCATTTTTCTGCCCGAACCTGTCTCATGCACAAGGTCAAGTGTGTCTCCTACATCCCCTATGGCTGCCCCTTGATCCAGGTGCATCATTCAGCCTGCTTGGGCACCCAGGTGAATCTCCATCCCCCATCGTCGTCCCTGCGCACAAAGGCCTGTCCTTGGTGGAAGCTGTGCGTTCTCACATTGCGGTGGGGACTCAAGGACGTTGTGAAGGCCACTTCTGTTTTGTTGGGTGACAAATCACCAGTCAAATAAGGCAACCCACAGGCTGGGAGGGAGGAAATGCTTGGCACTGGCGAGGAGAGGCATGGTGCTGAAGAAAACTCATGAGGGAAGGGAGAGTCCTCGCTGCATGGATGGGTGCTGCTGCTGGCTGCAGGCACATGGCTGCAGCTAAACACTGCTGCTACTCCTTCCCTGTGCTCAAAGTCTACTGCTCCCCCAGGGCTCAGGCAGTACGTGTCTTTTCTGAGGTCTGGGGACAGGGCACTGTAGTTAGCTGAAGCTTCATCAATGGTGTTCACATCCTTTAATCCTAAGGTCTGCAAGACCCAGCTGTCCACAGCAGGGCTGGCTTGCTCTTCACAGGCAGTGAATTCATTGAAGAGGTTCCTTCTAGCTTTGGAAGCATGAGGAGTTTCTTGAGGAACAAAGCAGTGGTCCTCTTTTAATCTCCTCTTAGTACTTTTGAGGATGGCACAGGTGTTTTGTCCATGGCCAGACAGTAGTTTCTATTAAAAAAAACCCAAAACAACAAGGTGGAGACAGAAGATTAACATTTGAACTTCTAGATACCTGAAAGCAACATGTTTCTGACCGCAGATGCACAAGATGGTAACTGCTGTCCTTACAGAGATACTTTTTTTTCACCCTCTGCTTAAAATATGGGTATGACCAACTATTTTGTATCTTTACAGTGTCTGCAACAGCCCCGTCCCTGAAAGGGTGTGACCATGTCAATAAGGCTGTGCTTTGATGGCATTCCCAGCCCCGCATTCCCACCTGGCTCTGTGCCAGCAGGGCTTGGCAGGTGAGCAGGGCATGGGGGGCAAAGTGGCACCCTGACAAAGAGGGAGGATGCAAAGGTAACTCCTGCTGGGACAGGAGTGATTCCCGACCAGGCAGTGCTCACAGCAGCAGCCTGGGTGGCACTGCACTCATCAACTCACCTCAGTTGTTATCATCCCAGGACAAGGGCCCTTCAGGGTTTCTGGGACGGTCAAAGGAAGGCAAGAATAAACAAGGAAGCTCCCCACCATGTTATGAACTCACTGCTCAGACACCTCCCATGACAGTTCCACGCTGGACCCTTCTCCCCATGCCAAAGGGGGTGGCCATGTATCCCTGCTGTGCCCAGTGAAGGAGACCCTTCCTAATGCCGGGAGCCAGGTCTGGCCGTGGGAGGGAGGACATGTCACACTATCAACTCATCAACAGGATGGAAAAGGAAAGTCTCCTATGTTCTACAGTCTTTTTTACCTCATGCCCAATCTACAGAGTTGAGCAAATAATCAATAGTTCAGTTTCATGGGCAAGGCTGGAATAGCAAAAAATGTCTTAAGCTGACGAGAAAGAATTATTTTCTTTATTTTTGTTAAGATGAGAGACAAAGAATCCAAATGTTAAAAACTGAAAACCCTTCACACTTAGTTTAACAGAATGTTTCATCTAACCTGAAATGTTTAATTTTGTATTTCACCGTTAAAAAAACCCACATGCACAACTTTTTAATTAATAAACTGGAAAAAAAATAAATCCTTATCAAAAGGATAATTGACAAAATAGAGACATTAAAAAATATATATATTCAAATGTGAACGTTTTACTTAAAAAAAGCATTAAAGGGAATAATTTTACCTTGACTATATAATCTTAACTTACTTATAGGTAACTAATAAATTAAACTTAATTATTCCAGGTGCTACACTGTCTCCATTGTCAGAACCTGACAGAATATCATTCCTGAGGGAAACTGGCACCTTTGTGAATTTAAATGTGAGTGTGAATTCCACTGCAAGTTGTCTACACTCTTAGATTTTCCATATATTTTAATGGCCTGTACCTAATCAACCTGTTCCTTCTACACACATCTTTATGACAGGTTTGAACACAATACCTTGGCTTTTTCTTCTAAACACTTAATCAGGGCAGAATTCAGGTATTGTCGGAGGTTATTATTTTCTTCATGTAACCTAGCAAGTTCCTCTTCCTTCTGAAGCAAAGTATCTTGAAGCTGTGGAATAGAGATATTGATGAATAGATGTTGACTCTGTAACTTAATAGCAATTGCCCTATGGTACAAGCTGCTTGGATTTGATGATCTGGGTGTTTGCTTTGTGAGCTCAACCCACCCCCTCCAGCCTCTTGTCTCTATAAATCTAAGTGGCATGACTGTTCAGTTTTCACTTTTGACTTCCTTTAATCTTTAGTGAGTGTTTGAGACGATTACTCTGAAAAAACCTGCAACCACAGAACAATAATACAAAAGAATTACAGGTAGCTCTGTGAGCAGCCAGAAATGGTCATGGCCATGACAGCAGCTTTAGGATCTCCTCTTGAGCTGCAGTAAACATCCCTTTGCAACCCTCCTTCCCATTTATAGTTGACTGGTGCAAAAAAGGAGGAGGAGCTGCAAACTAACAATTTATGGGGGTAGAGTGCAGAAGGAAGATGCAGCCACCGTTCTTTATGTACTTAGTGCTCCCTTCAATTCTGGACCCTACTGTGCCAGTCCTGGTACGTATGCAGAGTTGAGATAATCCCTGGTCTCAAAAGGTGAACAGGAACGGCAGACACCTAACACTGTTCCATGGGAAATCTAAGTGTTTACAGATAGATTTTTGCCTCCTGATCATAGCTCTCATAGAAGGAGACTTCTGACATCTGGAACTATGGTTTGATTCCAGGGACCTTTAACTTAATATCTGAATTTTCATTGACTTCATTGTGTCAAAACATCACTCCAAGTACTTGATCAGAATCATCAGTCTGGAGTTCCTTCATCTAAGTTCAGAGTTTCCCCTGTCTCTTGTTGGGATTTACAAAAAAATGAAAGAGAAAATAAAGTAACAAGGAAATCCTGTTGTCAAAATGGTTGATCCTCCATGTAATTAGGCAATTCTGGTGGAATCACTTCCCATGAAGTTAAACCTGGTGGAATCAGAAGGACACGCACTACATATTTTCAGCCAACAGCATCATCAGAGCCTGAGAGACCTCCTGTACATGCCTCTGGTTTTCTCTAGTGCCAAGGCTGCTGGTGCACTGTGATATAAGAGGGGAGGAATGGATAGGGAATCCCACCACAGTTCCAACTTCACAGGACAACACGGGGGAGACAAATACTTCAAGCAAGGAACAACAGTTTTCTGTCACTTCCGACATCCCTGCCAGTGAGAGGGAGACATGCCATAAGCCAACCCAGAATGTGCCATACGTGAAACAAAGTTCGTGAGCCTCGTGGGGTGAACCCGGGGGTGCTGCGGGGCACGGAGCCTTTACCTGCTTGTTTCTGTAGAGCTGGGAGGACAGCTGGTCTCCCTGCCACGCCGCGTCCTGGGCACCGAGCTGCGGGCTGCAGAACTGGCCTGGGGACCAGAGCGAGGGTTAGCCCGGTCCCGTACCGCTCCCAGCCCGGCTGCGGGGCCGCGGCCCCGGCGGCAGCGGAGCGCACTCACCCGGTGGCCGAGCCTCCCGCCGGCCCTGGCTGTGCGGCGGCTCCGCGGCGCAGACGGCGGCCCAGGTCTCCTTGGAAACACCGGCGGGGGCGGACCAGGGGCAGGCGCAGCCCGAACCCCCGGCGAAGTCCGGCTCCGGGCACGGCCGGCCGGCGCTCTGCGGAGGGAAGGGGCCGAGGCGATGGGGCGCTCGGCGGGGCCCCGTCCCCAGCCGCCGGCGGGCCCC